>VZTX01012633.1:1324-113345 GCA_013400915.1 Pardalotus punctatus
TGTGTGAAAGAGGGAGGGGGGTGAGCTGAGAAATTGTGTTTTAAAAGGGAGAGGGGTGAGCAGAGAAACAGTGTTTGTAGCAGAAGAATTGTGGTGATGGACTGACTAAGGAAAAACCCCATACCCTGCCCCCACCTGGAGCTGTTGGCTGTTTGAAGGAGGGGAGGGGGTGAGCTGAGGAACAGTGTCTTAAGAGGGAAGGGGGGTAAGTAAAGAAATGGTGTCTTAAGAGCTTATTTTTACCTCTCATTTATCCTCCGACTCTGTTAGGTTAATAAATCACTTTGCAACTTAAGTTTCTCACCTGTTTGCTCATGATTTTCCTGTGCCCCCTCCCCACCAGTGCCTCATCTCAACTCATGAGTCCAGTGTGTTTGTGTTAGTTTGATTCCTCTCCTCTGCATAAATGCAGCAGGAGAGTGCATAGAAAGCAGACGTGGTAGGTCCCTGGCATTTGGTCAGGGTCAAACCACGACGTTGAAGAAATTATTTTTTGCAGCACATAAGTTGTAACTGTGCTGGTAAATCCTGACCAGCACTGAAAATTAATTAAGCATGTTTTGACCTTTTCCTAACATGTATTTATCCTATGCCAAGTATCACTCTCCTGAACAATTCCCAGCAACACTCTGGTATTTAAAATGTAAGGACCACCTCCAATAGGGCTTTGCATACAGACATTGCAGTGGGGAAGCAGAAAAAAGTGTATTACCATAAAAATGGGCTGGCCTCTGCTCAGAAGCATTCCCAAGTGTGCTTAATAGACTATCTTGATTTAAATTTCTGGTCTTTTTTTGGTTTATTGTCTATTGGCATAGATAATGCTATCATTTGGGTTCTGCTAAAATAGCCAAAATAGGCAATATGGCAACAAATCCTTTTGAAAGCTATGAAAAATCCAAATAAGGAACTCTTTACAATATAGCAGCAACGTTTGCAGACATCCACTTTAATGTTTGAAGACATCATCCGTTCTTTGTGTGACAGCAACAAAGTACTTTTTGAACTGACAGTTGAAACCACCAGAAGCTATAGAGAAGGAATTAGAAGAACAAATACGGGTTTGTGTTAATTAAGTTGTTTACTTGTAAGAGTGTGCCTTAAGAGCACAATAAGCATACCATAACATCTGGCCTTCCTAGCAGATTTGGCAATACTTACAGCTTAAGAGTGCTTAGACAAAATAATTTTTTACTAGCCCTATTGTATTTCTATCTTATACATGTTTATGATTTCAATCAGGCAGACCAATTATAAACACATTCCTTTATTCTATTTGGAAGGCTTTTTTCCCTCATTTGCAAAATCTTTGTGAACATGTGGAAAATAAGACATAACTAGGAGAAAAATCTGCGAATGGTGAGGAGGCCAGGGTTTTAGCCTCTGTATTTGGATATCATAAATGTGATTGCTTTGTTAAAATGTTTTCAGCATCTGCTGAAATTACTGAAAATGGACAAAATAACTTTTTTTTTCTTATAAATCAGTGTCTACTGTGAGAGATGAGATTTTCCATTTTTAGTTTTAACTCTTGGTTTTATGAAAAGAAGGAAACAGAAAAATAATTTTACAATATGCAGTTGTATGTCAGAATTCCATTTTAACAATAAGTTGAAGTGATCTCAAATGATCGGGTCAAATGTCCATTGCATGCATGTGAAGAAACCAAAGCAATCATTAACAGAGGACAATTTGACGCTAAATTCTATACTCAAACCCAAGAAGTTTCATAAGTTTTTAAAATTGTGTGGAGGTCCTTTTAAAAAAGAATCTTTAAAAAAGTTCTTTTTAAAAGGTGGCTTTATTAGACGTATGATACAGAGATTATGTATTTGCAGCTAAAATACAACCTAACTCCTTGCTACTTTCCTCCCTTCTGCATGTTCCACTTGTAAAATTTTTGCTTCCTGCTGTGAAACAATCTATCAAAGTATATACTAAGTCCTTGTTCCAGCTAACCTAAATTCATCTTATTTATTCTGGATATACCATAATTTAGAATGGAATATTTCACTTATTCACAATAAATTTTAAGACTTTCTTTCAGTCCAGAAGAGAGAAAAACATCTGTGATCAGAAGACACTTTTACTTTTCATTTCTTGCTTCACTGCAAAGTTAATTGTGTGGGGACTAAGAAAAGACATTACAAGTGCAATAAAACATTACCATGCATGAAAACTGTAGAACATATGAAAAAATGCATTAGGAACTGCAGTGAATATATCTTTGGAAATTAATACAATGGAACAAAATACTTTATTGCAAATACTGAGGAGTCTAATCTGGATAGGGATCTTAGACAAAAATGATATATAAACAAAATAAACTCCCTCTTTCCTGTAGTGGTTAGGCTTCCTAAGTATTCAAACTTTTATTTCAGTTGTAATGGTTTCTGATGTGTCTATAAATTAAAAAATAAGACACTAAAGAAGTTGGTGTTAAATCTAAAGTTCAAATAACTGGATCTCATTAGCAAGAAAAATATCAGACTTTCAATTATCTCACAAACACAAATATTATTGTCTTAAATATATACAGATGCACAAAGATTTTACTCTTTTCATTTAGGGGAAAGAAAGCAGAGTTAGTTTGAGAGTAGCTGCTCAAATTTAGATGTTTTTTGTTATTTATGAGACAAAACATATTTTTAAAACAATCTTTTATCCCATTATAAGCAATTATAACAACTCACCCCACAAGGCAAGATGGACTTCTTCCTGACTTGGAATTTTACACATCAACAAAAATAGACACAATTTTGCTGTCCATTCTCAGCATTTTATAGCCATTTCTATATACGCGAGTCTGTAAAGGAAAAAGGAAAGCTATTTGCTGACTCAGTTCTAATCAAGTCTATTAGATGACATCTTATCACTATAAAACATTATCCAAAGTAATCATTTACTTTGCTGAATGTTCAAATAAAATTTTACTCAATCTACAGAACTACACTTCTCTTCTTTGGAAGGAAGAAATATAGAACATGCTGACATTTTAAGAGAAAAATAAAATTCTTTAACCCCTTTACCCCAGAATGTTACAGGCATAGGCTGAAGTGAGGGAAGAAGCAGTGAGAGATTACTTTTGAAAAGTTGCATTCTCTTCTTTGACATGGAATGAGAGCTAGCTAAAAGTTAGACTTATCCAAGTTTCTTGTGACTTCTCCATTTTTTTGGCTGGGGTTCTCTTCCTTGAATAAAGAAAATTGTGTCTCTCAGCCAAAATACATCCAAGGTAAACAACTTTCAGGCAAACAACTTTGACTCTTCTGGCCAACCAGTAGCAAAGCCCTCACAGAAGTCATACTGCCAAAATACTGAATATGCAATATGTACACAAACCTTCCAGACCCTGGGAAGTTATGCAGTTTATAACTGACTAAATTAACAGCAATTGCTGAGGTGTGTGTATTTTTGATTCAGAAGAGCATGATGGGTGGTAAGCAATGACAAAAAGATGGAGTAGATAACCGTGATGGATGCATCTCAAAATGTTTTGTTACCTTTTCCCATCTTTATGTGGCTTTTTTTCCCCCCCTGGTACTTTTACCTCATGTCAAAAATTATTTTGAGGCTTTATTTTGAACTTGTCCTGAGTACAAACTTTTATTTACAAATTCAAATACACAAGCTAAAAAATTCTGCTGTTAAGACTTCCTGCACCAACACAACTGTCTTCTCTCTTATATATGCAATAATCAGTAACACATGTCAAGCTTTTATTCCCCTGCAGAATCTTGCTTTACACTTTCCACAGAAAGATGAAGAAAGCTGGAAGACTCTTGAAGAGTTAAGCAAGACAATTATATATTCTATATAAAAGATAGAAAAAAATGTCAACATCTGTGTCATATAATTTATACACATTACCTCATAAGATCTGGAGGACTGAGCAGAATGCCTGGCATCTTTATTTAGCTATAATAGATAAATATTCAACGGGCGGCCCACCAAATCTAATATTTTGGGTAACAAGCACTAAAAATTAGCTCAACAGCAATTAGTTTGGAGAAAAATATACCTTAAGGTCCACTCCTCCCAGTCATCTTACTCTATATTGGACATGGATATCCAGAGAATCATATCCTTGATATTTATTTTTGGAGTATTACGTGTAGATCAACTGTCTCTCCATGTCCCATCTGGACACAAATAAGTAATAGTGATCTCTGTAGACTCTATTTTAGGACTTATTGGTGAGGTTTTACTGTGTTCATTTATTTCAAAGATTATTGCACAACGGAAGGGCTAGAGGGCTTGTGGGAAAAGTGGCAGGAGAGGCTCAATTAGTCACCTCCTAGTCTTCAAGGACCAGCTGCAAACAGACTGGCACAGGAAGAGAGCAGTAGATAGATAGTGTTGGGGAAAACTGTTGTCTTTAGATATTAATGTCTTGAGGATAAACAGTAGATTTGATGGTCTGACTTTCAGCATGGATTGACAAGAGTGGGCAGGACATCTACTTAAAGTCTCAGTATGTGTGAGCCTTAAGTAAGTGATAGTATTCCCTCACCTATGCCCATCCCTCCTTTACCACGTGTTGGAAAAAATTATGACATCATGTACCTTTTAAACACCATTTGTAGCAGCTCATAATTTTTCATGTATAACAGTATTTCTGACTGCTGTGTATAAAGCTGAATCAGGAAACTTTTAGGAAAAATATTAGTAGTTATGGCAGCTACTGTTAGAAAGCAAGGGTTGGATAAAGAGCATGGGTTGTGTTATAACAGATTTGATACCTAATCCTAGACCAATTGCATTGCTGTTTAGCTGAATACCAATTTAATGTTTTGTTTCAATTTCTTTAAATTGAATTGATGTGTTATATAATTTTGTTTACTGAAAGGGAATCTTAGATTTACTGAAGAGTCACAAGGAAATATTACTCCCATATTAATATAGTTATTTCATTGGAGCATCAGAACTACCATTTTAAGACATTGGTGAAAAAAATCCTTCAGTTCTATAAATTGTAGACATTAATATTTAAGAAACATAGACATCAACTCATCAGAATCATAAAATCCTTGATTAAGAGGTCAGATCATCAAGTCAAACCACTCATAAGGAAGGTTAAATATAACTGAAAGTTCTTACTTGACTGTATTGAATCTGTCGTTTAAAATAATCCAGGAAATAAATTCTTCTTAATAATATTTTTATATCTATTAATAGGAGTAAGTTGAGCAGAAATTAAAAATCTTTAATAGTCACTGGATTCCACACTGCATGGAGAACCCTGATTAACCCAGAGAGTCTGATCTATGCAGTTTTCTGTTATTAGTATATACTGTCAGAAAAGACATTAAAAGTTCTAATTTTCTGTATTTCATCAAAGGAGACTTGCAGAAAAAAAATTAGGAATATTTACATTTATTTCTAAGTCTGTAATACTCTTACTGCTCTATGAAAAAGACACATTAGATAGGATTAATGTGAGCAGCTGCAAATTTATCCTAAAACTTATGTCTAACATAGGTCATATGAATCATATCACTAAGTGATTAACTGTCTGCAGTAAAAAGGAAGCTTAGGATAACTACCTCATATGTAGAAGGCTACATTGTAAATGTTGAAAGTTAAGTGAAAGTAATCCTGTCTTGTGGCTTCAAAATACAAAACTTGAACACTTAGTTACTGGTTTCATAACTAGATTAAAAAGATAAGTGTGCAGCTAGTGCGAGTGAGTATGAACACAGGCAAAACTTATTGAGCTCATATGAAGCACAGGTTACTGGTATTATTTTTTTTTTATATATATTTTTTTTCCAGTGGTCATGGAGGACTCCTGTTAGTGCTGGCAGCCTTTTCAGCAATCAGTGAATTGGTAACTCCCATGGGGAGACATATCCATGAGTAAGGTAATTTTCAGTCTGCAGGAACTACATATGGGTTAAATTTTTTTCTGCTTGAGTAGCCATTTGACAGGTTGTGAAATGGGAGCTGAGTACTGTCGAAGCTGAGAATAGTTGTCCCGGAGAAAATGTGTAAGTGGCAGTAGGAATATGAGAAAGTTAAAGATAAATTTATTGTCATTGAGAAGCAAAAATTCTCCAAATAAACTACTCAAATACTCAAAAATAATGCTGAAAGTACCACTTCTTTTGTATTTGCCTGATTTTTACCAGGAAATGCGTAATCTATTCAATATCAGACACAATTCAATGTCCATAGCTGAGCTAGGAATTTGTTGAGTTTTATGCCACTGACTGAGATATGGCTGTTCTCTGTTTTATCCTTAAGAAGGTACAAATAGAAGTTTCCCAAAAATCAAAACAACAAAACCCACCTGACATCTGGATGGGGCAGCAGGAGAACAAAAAGCACAAAGTAAGCACTGTGTAGCACTGTGTTCTATGGTTCTGTGAAATAATGCCTTAAATTCATCCAACTCTACAAATTAGAGAGGCACAGCATGAATATTTTCATCACTGATGTTTTCTTTGAATTTTAAAATGGCAGGCACAGAGGCCTTATCTATCTTCAGTCATCATTTTCAGACATGTTTACTCCCAAGTGAGATCTGCTTCAATAAAAGTAAATTACCAGTATATTTTTCCCCAGCAGAGCTTTTGAAGAGGAAGAAACTTAGCACAACATATTGTCTTTCAAATACTGGTGACTCTTTCTCTTTTGGTTAAGTGTACACTGAAGCTCCTAGTAAAATGAAAGTGAATAACCATATACCTTGCTGCATATTAGCAGGAGAATGACCAGATAAACTTATTTACTCTCAGTGTATAGACAAAAACACCTTAATTTAACTTGCTCTTGATGAGTTGTAAACTATCACTCTCTACCTTATTTTAGTTGATATTTTTTTTCTCTTTAGCTTGTACAAATAGAAAAGCAGGTGATATAACTTTACTCCTGTCAAGGTAACATTCCATATCTTCAGTCCACATTAGAATTACAATAAAAAGAGCCCTACAAAGAATTTTTATGAACACTCTATGCACATTTAATGTACTTGTCAAAAGAGAAACTATCTAGTTGAAGCATTACTCCAGAACTTGACAACAGTAAGTCCACTTACACCTGTACTGTAATACATGCATAAAAGAGATGATGCAGTTTTAGATTAATCTACTTTAAACATTTAGAAAAGTAGCCTGGAATAAATTTGCACTTTCAAACATGATTTCTGCATTTTGTATATGGTCATCCCTCACTGTTCATGCAGTTTAAAATAGAAGGCTTCAGTAGTTTGGTTATGGCCTTGATATATAGCCTGGCAAAAAAAGTCTAGTTCCTGATTATTCTGATTATGATTATTTAATGATTGGAACTGGTTTCAGTACAGACTGGGAAATAACAAGTATTTCTTTCATTTCTTCATTATTTTCAGAAAATAATCTCTTGGTAACTTCAGAATATATTTTATTGGCTTTTCAGCATTGATGACCAGGAATAATATTCTTCAACTGCTCATCTACATTTCTGAATATTAAATTTTAAACAGTCTGACAGTATGAGACATAAAGAATTAATATAATTCTCTATCACTGTGGCAAAAAACTGAGATTTTTCTTCCTCTGTTGTATTCAGGCAAATTAGAAATACAAAGTTTTTTTCTAGTGGGGAATGATGCAGCCCACTCTCAGATTTTGCATTATGTTACATCAAGTACCTCTGAAGGTGAACAAATGCTGCGCCCTTTGGCCATCACACTACTTTCCACAACCAGCATATTTTCCAGCCATGCATATAAAAAGCAGATATTAATCTGTGTCATTATCTTTAGAGATTAATGAAGTAATTTTTATCTTGTAATTAAATGAGGTAGTTAGTGCTTCCCACATCCTTTTAAACATGACTTCATATCATAACCTGCACCAAGAAGTCTCTATTTGGAAACCATTACTTGGCAGATAAGTCTGGCAGGTTACCAAAACCAATCAAACTTCTCCTTTTCAGATAAGATCTTTGAAAAGAGGGTGCAGGAGCCAACGCCCATAACATAATATTACATTATAAATTATGGAATTTTTTGATTGAATGTAAAACATCAGGTTGTGATATGTAGATGATAAAAACTATATTCATGAGCATCTTCCACATTAATAATGAAGCTGTGCACATAATCAATCATACATATTTAAGATTGTTAATTCACCTCACAAATTTTGCATGTGTGAGCTGTCACTCACTCTGCAACCCATTCACACACTTCCTCTATAAGGAATAGTATTTGAGCATACTGTATGTTAAATTATGTCAATACATCAATCCAACACCATGTAGTATTAGTCAAAAATAATTACATATCCAGACAGAAGAGTGGCTAACATGTCTATAAAAAACACAGGCAGAAGTCAGTTACTTTTTATACAGATTTGGAGGTGACATGATTTTGAATGATGCAGACAGATTCGAGAACACTCCTTTGCATTTCTTAGAAGGAACTTGACAAATTGCTGCTATGTTTTTCTAACTGAATCTGCAGAAAGGACTGTCTTTCTCCTTCTTCTAATTCCGTCTTGGAATTTTTGAGTAACTTAAAATAAAATGGGCTTAGAGTTTGCTAAGTTGAATGAGCCAAGTTAGTGTTTTGGGAAGCGTTTGTCCTGGAGTGACATTATGAAGCCACTTTATTCCTTAACCGTTTGCTCAATGCCCAGGGCCACTGCGCCTTTCAGATGAACCCGGGGGGCGCGGCCGGAGCCAGGGTCGGTTCAATGGAACCGGCACCTGCAGGAGCCAGCAAAAACGGCTCGGTCCAATGGCCCAGGGGATGAAGAGACCACGGCGCTGCTTTCTGCCCTGCTCTTCCTTGAGAGCTTGGAAAAAGGTTCTGTTTGTTTGGTTTTTTTCTCCCCCCTATCTCCCTTCCCTCCTCTTGAGCCCGCGGAGTGGCCACAGAGGGTCTGCAGGGTAACCCTGGTGCCATCTTGGGGAAACCTGGTATCAGCTCCTTGCATGCACCCTTTTCCTCTCTTTGCTTTTCCCAGTTGTACTTTGTGTTAAAAAATAGTTTAGTTTTTTTGTGTTAATAAATAGTTCAGGTTTTTTGTGTTAATAAATAGTTCAGGTTTTTTGTTTTTTGGTTTTTTTTGTCACTTTCACGAGGGAAGAGGGGATACCCTTTCTTCCTTTTGGGAGGAGGTACCCTATCCCAGAGGGCTTCCTCCTGAAAACTTTGTCTCTAAAACCAAGACAGCGTTTTATGTTGACTTAATGCTGCTTAAACTTTTCTCCAAAGTTCTCTGATTTTCTAAAGTTGTCAGAAAATTTCTTTTTGTTGTTTTGACCTCTTGAGAATATCTTGTTGGTATTTCTCCCGTGCATCTAAATCAGAGTATATGAACATATATATAAGCCCTTAGAAGTCTCATTAAACAAGTTGTTTGGGGCCTTACACTTGTCAGTTGAAGGATGTAATACCAAATTGGTACAAATGATTGCACACAATTACGATCAGTTATTTCTTTAGAAAAAAAACATAACAAAGCAATTTCAGCATGATTTAGTGGCCTGCTATGTTGCCATGTATTAATATGTCTTGTTTCCCCACATGTAGTTTTGATAATTTATTCACGAGTGGCTTTGGGTGAGCTGGTCCCTGAGCACACTCTGCCTATCCTAATTTTATCCATCAGCTTTGTTACATATCCAATAGATTCATGGGATGACATAGACTCCTAGAAAACTAAGCTAACAACATGTGGCTCACATAATCATTGTAAAGTAAATTGCTTCCATACTTGTCTATCCTCTTGAATTGTCTTTTTCTTTTTTATTTCTTTTTTATTTTTTACTTTTCTTGGTATTGTGGGTTCTGGCTCCCCTGATGTTTTAGGTCATTAGGGTTTAGAGAAGCAGCTGCAGAAATATCATACCATCAAACTTTTTTAAAATGAATTACAGCTAGAATTTATCTCAATTTTTAAGCCCAACAGACTGTTAATATCCACATAGAACAGTGCTCACATGAAGCAGAAGGAAAGTTCTAGCAGTCAGGAAACTAATGTCGTATATTCACTTCCAAAGTCAAGCCACGTAAGTCTGTATTTTCAAGACCATTTCAGACCGCATCATAAGGCTTGCAATCTGAAATAATTTAAGGAGGTATCCACATCATGTGTCTTAAAATATTCAGCTATCCAGCTTTGGTTATGGTAAGTTTAGAAGCTTTTTTGCAGTGGAGGGGAGCCGGTTGGTAAGAAAGACAAATGCCTGACCTTAGAAGACCCTTCTAGATTCCTCCTTTCTAAAGGCACTTTTTTTGTCTGATTATTAAATTAATATTTCCAGAGAAGTTTAAGACCTGTAAATACTCAGGCAAATAAGGGTGAAATGTGCAGAGCCTAACATCAAAATATCATGGTGAAAAAATTTGAGGCCTGTTTCTTGAAATCTAGGTTATAATACCCTGTGATTATCCAATCTGTATAAGCTAGAGTGAACTTTTTGCCTCTGCCAAAATTCCCATGTTAATAGCATTATTTAAGTGTTAAGTGTAATTGCAGCAATAAGTGGAAGAGACAGAAATAGAAAAAAGTAGCTAAAGGTTAACAAATAATAGTGAGAAATATGTATACATTTCATTAAAAGGTAATTACATTTAAAGGAGAGAACTTTAGAATATTTAATTAGTTCTGCAATAGAAACAATTATAATGAAAAAACATGTGTAAGAACAACAAAAATTAATCTTTTCCCAAATGTATTTAGTGCCACACAAAACAAATGGAATACAGAATATAATTAATACAAATGAGATAAAGCTGACTGCTTCTTTTTTCTTCTTTTTTTAATAATTGTTCACATTTAGAAAAGGTTGGCCATAATAATGGGAGTAAAAGTATTACTGCAGTCTGAACAGGACCATAGCTGAGAAGCTCTCTACAGGTATGTATAAGTACTAAGAGATATTTGAAAAGGCACAAAGTTATCCTTCACATTTTAAAACACAAATGTAAATAAATTCTTAAAGTTGACTGGCATAGTGATAAATGCATGTGGTTGAATAGAAATTTCTGTGTTTGTGATTTTCAGAGCTTTGTGATCTTCAACTATTCTGTCTAATACAGAAAGCGGAATAAGAATTGCAAAGCATCAAAAGACTCCCCTTTTTTTTTTGTAGCCCTGAACAATATTTTTAGCTCCTCACTATTTTGCGCATTTACCTGTCCAAGTAATTTTTATAAGGAATTTAAGTTACAAGAGTGATATAAGGATGAAATTCAAGTTTGCCCTACAGCTACAGTTGTTGTTTGTCTGGGTATGAAGTGCATTCTTGCACGCACTCACTGTGCTCTTGGCCACTCTTTGAAACTCTCTGGCTAGTCTCTGCACAGATGAGACAATGAACTGATTTGAAGCAGCAGGCTGACTTGAGACAAGATGATTGACCAAACTCCTAACCTTTGATTAACTGCCACAGAAACTGGGAGTTTTGGACAGTCAGACATTTCCCAGGCTATGCATAGACCAGTTGGTAGATGTTATTTGTGCACTTAAATGTGTTGCTCCTCCTGGGTGGGAAATCTGGCAGTATCAGAGAGACTACTGATGTAGATTCGAACAAAAGACGTATAAATAATATAAAATAACTGTTTCTGCTTATGCAGGTTTGGTCACATAGCTGTCTATTGAATATAGCAAAGACAGAAAATAGGTGTTTTGTACACAGGTTAAGATACTGCAAGAAGAAAGATCACGCATTTTCTGAAGTGGTCACATAATACCATCAAACATCTTGATTATAAGAATTCGTCAGAATAGCTTGAAAATCTCAGCTGATTCAGATGAAGATACTGTTGAAAGGGCCCCTGCAACAGGCTCCCATGACCATCCACATAGCCACCAGATACCTGGTTCAGGTTTGATTCTTCACAAGCGTTTTTTCCTATTCAAAGATGCCAAAAAAATCAGACTTTGTTTAAACAAGTCTTGTCTGTGAATAGCATTGCAGGACCTTACATGGCATGTGTTGTTCTTGCTGAATGCTATTTCTAACATTGAGACAATGGAAGCAAAAAAAAGCAGTTGTATGTAACACTACAGCAAACAAAACACTCAGGGTAGCAAACTACATTTTCAACCCTGATAGCCTCAAGTTAAGAGTGGGAATCAGCACAAGGAAAAAATAATTTATGACTTTCCTGAAAAGATCAAGTGGAATCAAGAAAGGTTTATTCAAACTGCATAGTTCTAGTTACAAACTTTAATTCCCCAAGTCCTCTCTTTCTACAAAACTTACAGAATGAGCTGAAGCATTTAGTTTAGTAGATTGATGATAGGTAGATAGACAGATGGATTAATTATTTATGTTGCTGAATGGAGGTCAGATCTCTACTTTCATCTTTTGGATCTGGCTGCATATTTAATACTCTTATTAGAAAGATGGCTGGAATGCCTGATGTTAATGTTCCCAATTGTTGATAGATTATGGTCTCTAGAAGGCCCCCAATGTCTCTTCTACCTGAATTATTTATAGCTCACTAATTATTTAGACCCTGCTTATTTTAAAGAACAGGAATTATCTACACACTAATTAAAACTGTCAAAAACTTTTAATACTATTTAAGGACACAAAATAATGTCAGTGGTGAGATTGAGTACACAGTAGGAATCTGTCTTTTCTTGGTACTACAGTGTACTAAGCTTCAAATGCAAGTATTCTTTTGGAAATCTGGGCTGGAATTCCTTTGCCCAAATGTAAATATCTATATGACAGATGGTTTGACCTACTGATCTTGACACCTTTTGTAATAAATGGAGACAAATTAGTACTCATAGGACATGATTAATTCTGAATCAGAAGTCTAAAACTGATTAGAGAAAGGCACTGCCTAAAAATACTAATTTCTTCCTTTATGACAAAGGAATCATAAGATGGCAATTCAGATGTGACCATCTGCCTTCTGGATAGCTGAAGTTACGATGACTGCTATCCACAGGGTCCTGCAGGGTGTATTTTCTTACACACTCTGATTGCAGGATCAGATCCTTTATTTTCTTTGTTTAAAATCAGCTGGTTTTTGTTTTTTGGTTTTTTTTTTTATTTTAAGGAAACATTACACTACCACAGCTTCATTTGAAAATCTTTTTTTAAAAAGGACTCATACTACTGATCTACTACTATATCATTATCAATATCACTTCATTAGAATGTCTCTGCAAATGAGCTAAAAGCAGGAATTTTAATTTCAGTTGTAACATTTTCAAACCTACCATACATCTCTTAATCGTATATTTCTCAGTGAAGCATATAGGTAAAAACCAAGACAAATGTTGAGGGCCCTACAAATCTTTTGCTGAAGAAAAGTTAGATCTACAAGATCAAATTTGATCCTATAAGGATGGACATAGCAATGTTTATCTTTCAGACAGTTTGCAGATTAGAGTAATTTGTAATACCAGTCAAAATGGTTGAGGTGTGCCTACGTTTTCAAGAATGGGATTCACTGGGCCTAGGCAATGGATGGGAGTTATACTTCCTATGCTCAAACAACAGGTAAGAGCAGAAGACAGCTTTTACAAAGTTAGGCAATTTAGTGTGCCAAAGGATTTAGTTTTATGTGTTTGTAATTCACAACTGTGAAGCATATTCTGAAATTTGGCATGTAGGACTTGTTGTTTTATGGTTAAATGTGATTAATTTTTTATTTTTTTTTCAAATACCAATGGTTAGGAAAGACAAAAATAATGCTGAAAATAACATATCTTTTTTATTTGCCAGATTTTTACCAGCAGATGTATAATCTACTGAATATCAGAAACCATTCAACACCTATATCTGACCTCTGAATCTATTGTGTTTTATGTCTCTGAGTGGGATATGGCTGTTCTCCATTTGTCCTTATGAAGGTACCGATAGTCAAAAACAGTAGTCAAATACAATAGTCAAAAACAAATAGAGAAAAACAAAACACACCCGACATCTGGGTGGGGCAGCAGGAGAACAAAAAGTACAAAGTAAGCACTGCGGAAAACATTATCAGTTGTAGCAGAATACAGGAATGCCAAGGACTCCCTGGCTATGCTAATGAATTCAACATCACTCAGGAGCTTAATCACCCATACTTGCAGAAGTGCTGCAAAGCACCTTCACAGGCTTGTGGCTGCTATCCCATTCCCACACTATTCACAGGAATGCTCAGAATCTGGAGGATCCATGACACTTGTAGCAAGCAGCCTGCATGAAACCATATGTGTCTGAGGCCTTGTTAACTAGTGTGTGTAGGGGCTATCCTATATTGGTTCCATGCTCAAAAATATTCTCATTAATATTTTATTTGCTAGTACACACAAATATGAATCAGAGCTTTCCTAACAATTTTATTACAACATATACTGTGATATAATTGTAAGGATATAATGATCTGTAAAAGGATATTTCTGCTTATAAGCAGAAATGAATCAATGTGCTACCATTAAATATGTTCAGATAATAAATCCTTATCTTGCACTGACCTCATTCATTATGCTAACATTTAGTTGAAAGTGTTTACACTAAGGAAAAAGAAACATGAAATAAGAAGGTACTTGGCAAAATGGGGAGAAAAGGATAATTACAGAAATATACCATCTCCTGGAAAAAAGTGTAGGATAATAAGGCAATATATTACAATTCCTCAACAATAGTAAAAACTCATTCTGAATACCTTTATTTCTGTGACAAAAATTATTTTTAAAACAGTCTAATAATGTTAAGCCATATTGAGCCTACTTAGTCATAGATATCTGTAAAAAGGACAGTTGGCACACAACTTTTAAAAAGGATTTTTGGCTTCTCATTGCAGGATTCACATTGTCTCCTCTAGTATCTGTCTTAAATTTTTTTATGAAATCAGCCTAAGCAGGACATAACTGCCCAAATCTACCACTTTCAAAAGCTGAAGTAGAAGAAATGAACACTTATTTATAGCATTAGTATTAGCCTCAAGATATTGAATATCATATAACCCAGATCGCCAGAGTTATAATCTGCTTGGCATACATGTCTAGAAGAAATTCAACAGAAATATTCTAATAGGATATACTCTAACACCATACATCAGCATGCATTTAAAATTGGAAGCAGGACCACAGCTGACCCAGACAAAGTATGATAATATGTGATTACGAACACATTGATCTTGCTCTGCTTAAGCTTCACAGCTACATAAAACTTCCATGACCACAACAATATGCTGCCAGGTCCAAGTTAACAAACCCTGCTGAGAATTACCAGTCATTTATCTGACATCTATGTTATGCTAGGAAGGTCAGAGATCACAGATATGTTTTTAAAATATACTATGTAAACCTATTCTCTTCAGTAAAACACTGAAAGACAATTGGAAAACTACAAGTTTGCACTAAAATTTGACTTAAGTTTTCCTGTGTACAAAAGCCAAAGCTACATTGCTTACAACGACTGATGTTTTTTAACTGGTTCTCATACCTTAGTATAAATTATATCTGTGTGTCATTTAGCTGTCACAATTAAACTGTGTTCCTTTGTTCTGTGCACCTAAAACTGTACTTTTCCTCCCAGTAAACTACACAGGGAAGGAAATACATAACTAGCATCTACCAGTATGCCAGTGCAATATTAAAAGCAGCTTTTTTCTTCAATAGAATGTTACATAGGGCATCATTCTGTATCAGTATTTTGTCAGCAAGATGGCTGCTGCAAGCAGGAATCTCAGATATCCCAATTATAAAGTAAAATTTTATTTTCAAATACATTTTATTCACACTGAGGAGCACTTTCTGAGTTTCAAACTGCTGGCTGAGCAAAACAGATACAAGTTTCTTTTAACTATTTATTTGTAAATCTCCTCTGAGTATTAAACCTACTCATAAAGATATGTCCATAAAGAGAATGAGTACAAATTTTATCCTGACATTTGATTTAAGCTGTGTTGGAAAACTTACTTGACAGATATAGTTTTTCCCCTGAGCATAGAAATAGAGCAGATTGGCACAAAGATTTTTACTTAAAGAGAAGACCTGAATTTATAGTGAAATGCGAATATGAGTAACACCCTTAATCTCTGCAGATTTTCCTACCTTTCAGTAATATGCCACTATGTAATGTCATTAGCAAAACAAAAGAATGACTACCATCCTTCTTTAAAAGGATACTATTAAGTTATTTTAGCTCGAAGTTTGACCTGTATTAGTATAAGCTCTTGGCAAATGTCCTCTGGGGGGAATAAAGGAAAGCATTAATCTGTTACTAGTTTAAATTACTACTCTGGCTCAGTGAAAAGAGTAAAATTAAAGTTAAAACATTCCAGGTGATATGATGGTTTTACAAAAAAAAAGAAGGAAAATCTTCCTAAAATGGAAAACTATTTTCTTAATTAGGAAACTGCAGGGTGTGTACTGCTTTTGAGTCATCATCTCTGGTCTGCAATAATTCAGAGGAAAAATCTGTACAGTCTAGAATCATTATGATCCCAATTAAACATGGTGATACTTTGGAAAGTTCTGTATTTCAGCTGTAGGGCACTCATGAATAACATTAGGTCAGTACAAAATGGAACAATTTAAATATATTTTAATATAAAATTTCAATAAATGTGTAGTTATCAGTTACTATAAGTATTACTTATATAACTATCAATTTAACAATATTTTACTGATAAGTTTATTCTTAACAAAGAAATTATTGGTAGGAAAGATACAGAAATTCTTCACAACAGGAGAAAAAAGGCATGCACATTTTCAGGTAGAAGTTAACATGACATGCTTGCTTTGACAAATTAATAAGCTTTGTTCATCTTAGACACTACAGGTGTTTCATAGCATGTTACTACACTGAGCTGCATTTTTTCTGAGAGATTATTACAGCTTGTTTTGGTAATGCAAAAGAATGCTGTGCATACTGTACAGAAAGGAAGTCTGACTGCTCAGATCTGTTTCTGACACAGAAATGACATCTTCTTCACAATACAGTCTGTATGAATATATGTGCATTTTTGCTTGACAAAACCTACATTACAATTCATAGAGTACAGTTGTATACTGTGTAGTGTTATTGTTGCTGGTATATGGTGCTCTTGTTACTGAATAAAACTCACATCTACAAGGAAAGAACAATTTTTTAATCAATTCATTAAAAAAAAACCCTCATCATCATTTTTTACCAAAGGATTATCACTGGAAGTAATTCTAGAACTGTTTTGAAATGCATGAAGAGAGGAAAGAAAGGAAACGTACAAGCTATTTTAAAAGACTGAGAGAAGAAAAATTTACTAAGAGAAGAAAAAAAAATCTGTGCAGAAGGTTGTGATTTCATACTTGCCATGAATAGCAAAGAGCTCAACAGTTCAAAAGCAGTATAGAGAGTAAGCTTCGCATCAACCGAGTTTAACTGCCGAGGTCATAACTGCTTTTAGGAGCATCATAGCTTGTGGGCTGAATCACGTGTTGGCTGTACACATTTCTCTCTCGCTAATTGTACTGAGAGCCTTAGGAGACAAAGCCTTTAAAAGAGAGGAATGAATCCTGACCAGTGTAGAACACTGGACATCTCTTGTAGATCTTAAGAAATTGTTTACTGTTGACACAATAATTTCAGGGCAACAGTTTAACAGAGTAAAACAAACCCTTCCATAGCAGTTCAGTCAGAAATTGCTGTGCTAATCTCTCTTGCTCAGCTGCAGTTATTAATTCCAAACTGTCCAACCACAGCTAATCAGAGACAGATTATGATCAGAAAAAAAATTCTAACACAATTTTCGGACTTTTTTATTACTAGTCTTGAGATATTCAGAGATCAAGTACAGTCTTTTTGAAACAAATAGAACAGGGTTGGTTACTTATTTTCAAAAAAGTCACATCTGAAAGACCAAGTTTCTGCATTTGTGTTTTAGCAGGTTTAAAGCTATGAACAGTATTTTTGACTTTTTTATTCATGGTGCATAAATATGAAATTAGTTGTTGTAATGATTATAATTTCAAGCCATTGCATTTAAAAGGGTCAGTGTTTGAAAAATTGGTATTTGTAGCAGCCCTGTGTGCTCACTTGCGATTACTATTTCTGAAATGTTGAGCATGCCTTTTATCATAACAGCCTTTAATAAATGCATTTTATTGCCAAGTGACTTTTAAATATTGTTTGGGGGTATATTTTCCTATCAGCACAAGATTTTGTTTTCTTTTTAGTTGACCAACTACTCTCTTGCTGAAAAAAGTAGGCCTTTTTTGTAAAATTTCCACGACATTTGCTGGGCTATGTTTCACAGCAGATGTATATTCCATGTTTTAGTGAATTATATTGATATGCCTTTGAACACTTCAGTGACATTATTACTAGCAGTTGATAATGTGGTTCTTCCATATATTAAAAGTTCATTCCTGATAATCAAACTTCACCTCTAAGAAATATTAAAGAATACAAATATGATACTTGTTTCATTAAAAAAAAAAAAACAAAAAAACCAACACTTTGCTGCCATAATACCATATTTTGAAATCTTTAAGCTGGTGAATCTTCTCTTTTTCATAGTTATTCTTTCAAATTCAATAAGATAATTTAAATTGCTAATTACCAGATAAATACAAAGTAAATAGAATATGACAATTTTCAAGAATATTTTATTTAATCTTGTGTGACTTGTTTAAACTATCCTTGTCACAGTGGTGTTTTGCTGTTCATGATATCATTGAGGCAGCCATAGATCAGCATTTTTGGCTTGTAGTGTGTTCCTAAAAAAGACCTTGGAAAAGCACTTTTTTTCTAGAGAAGTTGGAAAAAATGAGATTTTAATGTATTTCTAGCAAATATCTGTGAGTTTGAAAGTCCTAGATGGAATTACCTTGCATGAAGATGAGTGGTAAATGATTTTTCTACAGAAACATACTTCCTTTTCTATGGGGGGTTGAGAGGGGAGGCGATGGACATCACTAGGCCAAGCGACTTCATCATAAAGATAAAATATATGTTGGGAAAACAAGATAAGTGACCAGGTCAAAAGATGTATCTTCATCCGGAAAGACAGGTCTGCTGTTGCAACTATTGAGTGTACCCAGTCACAGAATCACATGGCTGAGATTAGAAGGGAGCTCTGCAATCATCGGGTTCAACCCCTTGCTCATGCAGGGATCCCTAGAGCCATGTCTGCCCTGCTTTTCAATATCTCCAAGGAGGAAGATTCCACAAGCACTCTAGGCAACCTGTGCTAGTGCTCAATCACCCTCAAAATGAAAATGTGTTTCCTGGTGCTCAGATAAAACCTCCTGAAGAATGTTTTCCCACCTAATTTGCACCATTTCCTTTGGTATTTATAGTCATTAATAAGTTCCTTTCCCTGCCTGTCCAGCATTTCTCTCTGGTCATTTTCTGTCAAGCTGTTTTCTAGTTGCATGGCCCTCAGCATATACTGGTGCCAGAGTTTGTTCCTTCCTTGTGGCAGGGCTTTGCTCTTCTCATTGTCGACCTTTGTGAGGTTCCTGCCAGCCCGTTTTTTCGGCCTGTGGAGGTCCCTCTGGATGGCAGCATCACACTCTGGTGTATTGGACACTACTCTTTGGTTTGTGTCATCTGCAAACTTGCTGAGAGTACACTCTGTCCCAGTTTATTAGGACGTATCTAGAAAAGGAATAGCAGAGTGGGGGAGAAGAGGTCTGAATATAACCTACCCTTTTAAATTCTAATCATAAAGATACTCAGCAAGTGCAAAATAGTGCAGAAGGGAGAAAATCCAACTATCAGCAGAAAGCCAGCTGAACTGTGGTGGTAAAGCATCACTTAATCAAATAAGTTATTTCAAAAAATTAAGCAGACCAGAACAGAAGCTTAAAAGCTAACACTGACAAACTACCAATCAACGTTATCAGCAAACATTAAATTGCTTTCCAAAACAAAATCCACTTAGAAGTTCACTTCACAGGACAGGGCTACCTCAACATAACATTGCAAGGCTGATGTATCCATCAGCAAAAATGCTGAACCCCGGGATAGTGATTTCAAGAGTAAGACATTTTATTTTGATAAAACTCTTGTCATCACTTTTGTGCTAAAGATTGTGTTCAAAGTCAAATCATTCAGTACTAACAATGACCTTTTTTTAATAATGTAAGGGCAGTCTTAAGGAAAAGAACTTTCTTCAAAGTATGAGATGTACAGATGCAGAAAATAATTAGTTTACTGTTTAGCTTTCACTGTGCTGCTCATTTTGTAGTTGTTTGGATTCTTATTTTCTTAGGTAGCTTTTTCAAAATTGGTTGCTTAGAAATACAGGGAAGAGTACAGACTGGAGTAGTTTAAATCTCAGCCTAAAGCAGACTCAACTATGCCTATATCATTTCTGATAGATTACTTTCTTACCTTTCTAACCTCCAAATAGGTTTTCCTAGACAAATCATAATTTCATGTAAAGATTGCTTAACACAGGATTTGATGCAATAAACTTTATATCAGATTATGAACTTTTTATTATTTACATCTACTTTTTTTTTTTTGCTTCCGATTTTCTTTTATCTAGAACAGATAGAACAGAAGTAAAACTAGGAAAAGACTAGTTATATTTTCCTCACATATTGAAAGCTGAGGAAAATTAGTCATCTTGGCAAGAGGAAAAAAGAAAAAAAATACCTTTTTTTTGCCATCTCAGCAAGTTGGAAGCTACCAAGGAACTAGTACTGTGGTGACATAACATAGCTAACAGGGTGCCTCATCAAGCAGCAGCTAGTTACAGAATAAACAGTAGTGAGAAATAAAAAACATCTACAAGGATCATATAAATCCTCCTTACTTGTTTCATCACAGTGGCTTCATTTGCAGTTAGGGAGCATGATTCCTATTTTAGGATTATTTCTTGTTTCAAGTACTTTAAACTCTCTGATTATGTTCCTTAAAGCATTAAATCAGCTATGAAAGAAACACCTTCAATGAGAGGTTTAGATTTGTAGTAAGTGTTTCCTTGCTTTTGTGGGAGGTTTTTTTGTCGGTTTGTTGTTTTTGTTTTTTTTTTTTTTTCTGATTGATTGGTCTTTTAAAATCTTTTACAAGAGTCTGAGTAACACAAACTACTATAGAGTTTCCCAATTTAAAGATATATTTTATTCCTACATTATGTATTTTACTTCTATACTTCTGAATAGCTTATAGCAAATAAGGGGTACCATTTTGATCTGATGCAAATCACAACTGGGAGTGAGATTATGGCTCCATTTAGGTCACCCGGTTTTTGTGTACATAAAGCATTCAAGAGTTCCAACAGAATGAATACAGCATGAAGTCATCAACACAAATTGTGAAAAAGGAGCCTGTGTTCATGAATTTGATTCAACTTCAGAACACCATTTTCATGAGTCTTCCAGAAAGTCTAAGAAAACATATTCAGAGTAAACAGATAAGGCAGAAGCCCTGTTAATAATATATATTATAATAAATAAATAAATATATTTAAAAATTAATCTGAAATTATGTAGAAAAAATTCAGTAAAAAACAGATTTTCGATGCATATCATATGTTACAAATGAACTTTACCTAAACTATCCTAGGGATTGCTATTCAGAGAGGATTGTAGACCCCAAAATCACCCTGTCAGAAAAACTTGCAAGAGAATGAGAAAAGCTGACCTTGTAACTGGAAAATATACCACTGCCATTTAACCCAACTCATAAAGTAGATTGAGGCAGTTTGAAGACATATAGAGGGGAATGCAAAGCAAACATCAGCTGTTTGTGGCAAGTGTAATAAAGACTGGGACTGGATGGCAGAAATTCATTGCACACAACACTTAAAAGCCTATAAAGAGTGACTGATGGCTGTAGCAGAGGAAGGAGTGGCCTGATAACACCAAGGAATAGCACAAAGATCTGAGAAACAAGATCTTTGACCCCATCAAATCTTATTTAACTGTATTTTTGCTTATTTTCAGTACCTGTAGAGTAAATTTGGCATCTTCTGAAAGGCCTCATCCTTTACATGACTGGCTAATCCAATTTTTTGTGCCTACAAGTATTAGGGTGCATGGAGTAAATACTTAGTCTCACTACACACACTGCCTTGTCTTATTCTTTTGGGAGTCAGCTGGTGGATGTAAACCAGAAGTATTTCTTTTATCAGCCAGCCTGACTGGGAAGTGACAGCAGCCTGCAACTGGTGAGCAGCGTAAGAAGGGGAGCCAAGCACATGTACACATACAATGGAGACTAAGCACATAAGGAGAAAAGGAGATAACAGTTTACTGATTTGAAGCTTAATGACACTCTAAAGTATTTGGATAGTAAAAAGGTAACTTTAACGGATAGTTCATTAAACAGAGTGGAGTTCAATCTGCTTAAATTATATACAGACTTGATGGAATTGTAATTATGTATCTTTGAGGACAATCCACCACACAGAAAAAATATCTTTCTTTCCCTCAATCCTCTCTCCCTCCCTTTTATTTTTTTTTTAATTGTTATTATTTTTAAGTAATGGGAAACTGTTGTGGGCCATTCAAACTCCTTAAAAAACACATTTCTAAGGCTACAGAAAATCAGTGGATGTGGTCAGTGCTACCATTTACTTTCCTTACTTCTTTGCTATTATTTGACTATTACAATGGTCAAATTATTTCAGTGTTATCAGAAAAGAAGAAGTATCTGCACACTCTAAACTCTACTTACAGGCAAACCTAATCCATATTTTCTACATATCTGAAGGCTTCTCTAGTAATGATAATAAATGATCAAAGCAGGGGGCCATCTCTAGTCATCACAAATCACACATGCCAGCATGGATTTGTGGCACTACTTCTAAAATACAAAAACATTTTTTGTTAGAATATCATGTCCCTTAGGCATGGATAAAAACAAAACCTAAGTGTCGAATTACTGGCCCAGAACTAGGAAGAAGAAATAACCATCAAAGCTGAGACCTTCTGACAAGATGCAGCAAGGTGCTTCATCGAAGAGAAAACCCTAATTGCTATCTAAACTGCAGCTCAGCTCTCACAGGTAAGCATAGAGCATATTCCAACTTCTCTACAAGCTAGTGATTTTGGCACTTGAGGTACAACATTTATGAATTCCCTTCATCTAGAACTAAATGAAACATAAAAGGGTTTTCAATGTTCTCCTTTTCTGAATGACTGCTTTAGCTGTCAAACTATTATGTAAAAATGAAAACAGATTTATTTTTAAATTTAATCTGTCACAGCTCACTTTAACAAGGACCTAGAACTGTGTCAGAATACGCACTTATCTATTCCAATGCTCTACTTTTGTCCATGTAAGGAGAAACATTGGCAACTGTTCCAGCAGTTCCCAAGCTCACTAAGGTAATACCTTCTGAATTTAGAAATTCACTAATAGCCAATCCTGGAAACCATGCCTAGAATCAGAGAAAATTCAGTACTAAGGGAAGATGTACTAACAGTCTGACAGTTCAAAACACGCTATGTAAGACAATAAGCAATTTATTTTGTTTTTCTATTAGAATAATAAGAAGGAAAAAAGTCCACTTAATTTGCAGAAAAGATAACATGCACAGTACTCGTTTAGAACAGCTGGGAAACTCAGCTAGCAAAAGGGATGAATGCTGCTGAAGGAATAGCTCAGGGATGAGGAACAGCAGTCTGTGCTGTGGTAAGCAAACTGAACTTCCAACAACAGCAGAAATAACTAACCTCAAAATCCCAACAGGAAGAACAAAATCCATACGTCTAGGCACAATTCACGTTCCTCTCATTTGGCTCAAAAATACTCTGTCTTCTGCTTTAGTTGCAGTAGCAGACAGCATCCAACACCTTGTCTTCATGACAGAAAAATTCAGTTTTGCCTGTTTGGTTGCAAGGCCCTGAATCAGCTCTGCTGAACAAATTAAGTTAAGAATCATACCAGAGGTCTACTTATAGATGAAAGAAAACTTACAGCTTCAAAAGAAAGGAAATGTTACTTTAATTATTTATTTCTGTCAAAGATCAGAACCATCAACACTCCCACCTCCAGGGCAGAAAAGAGAATTGTATCTGTTCCTAATTCAATGTACAGATAGAGGGAGTGACACACTGAGAACATTAGTTACTGCCAAACTGCTTTCTCCTACCCCAGACCCTGCCCAGCTGTAATGAGCTTAAGGAGTCACAGGTGCATTTAGCAGCAGAGGCCATGGCTGTGCTGCTTTACTAATGAATGGCCTGAGCAGATATCACAGACTCACTCCAGGCAAGAGTGTTAAAGTGGTAGGAACAGAAATGAGAGATGATAGAAAGATATGTGAAATTTTTAGGCATAGTGCACATATGTAGATGTTTAAGGATTTAGTTTAGTGTTTAGGTTTTGCTATTTTGCCAGTAAAATGGCTTCTGTTTTTCCTTTGTTCTTGGTTGGGTATTTTTTTAGAGAGGTTGGTGTTTTTTCTTTTGACAGCTCAGTTGCTAGATGGAGGGGAAGACCATAATGCTTGGGAGATACGGCACTACAACAGGATTTTGATAATTTTTTTTTTTTTAATAAATGAATGCTGTATTTATCTTAATGTATTTTCTTAAATTTCAAGGGTTTTTTGCCTTTTAAATGATTATTCACCAATTATTTTATATTCATGTTTTCATCAGACAAATGTGATAATATTATTAATAGTAGTATTAGTAACTAGTATTAATATTATTATAATATTCATTATTTAAATGGTATTTTGATATTTTAATTTAAAGTATGCACAGTATAGGTTTATTATATGATAACTGCTGGGCTGTAAGGTTATTTTAAATTTGAATAGCCAGTACACCTTCTTGGAGGAGCAGCTGCAAACAAAGGGTATTTTCTTCTTCCCTCAGTATTAAACAATAACCAAAGCAGCACAGCTATTTTGTTAACATTTTGCAGTGGATGATTTGTGTCTCACTGTTTGTGGCAGTTGTATGAGGAACAGTCCTTTATCAGACAAGTCTCTTATGTTATGAAGCTCTCTTGGAATGTTTGTTTTGTGGTTCTTATCTCTAGAAAGCCTGGTTCGGTGTAAACACTTCAGTTTAGAGTTATATTCAAACTGTACTCTCCTTGCTTTCTGTAGAATTAGAGGTAGGATAAAGAAGGTTCAGATTGTGTGTGTGTGTATAATTATATACTCTATGTCTGTTTTGTATAGATTTTTTTACAACTTCCTTCACATGAGAAATGTAATAGGTGCAAGAGACATGAATCTGAAGTATCTGGGACTCTGAAGTCTTGATTGTGTTTCTTATAAACAAAGGATCTGCTTCCATGGCTACTAGTCTCTCTTATAGGAACTTCCCAAATGTAATGCACAAATGACGAATTTAAAATTAAATTCAGGAATGGGGATAGCTTTCTGATTGATAAGCACTGAAACAGTTTCTTATGTGACCCACTATTCTCACCTGAAGAGGGAATATTCCAGGTTTGACTTTGTTCCTGGTTTGTCCAAACTGATGAGGACTCTAGATGCTTGTCGTACCATTCCACATTTAAAAGAGGGAAGGGGGAGCAAGTGGGTGAGAGGGAGTTCTGTTTACTTAGAAAATTAAATTTCATTAACAAAAGAACTTGTGTCCCTGGTATAATTGTGACTGAATGCTAAGACTGGATACTTGAATACACTCAATTTTTATTGACAAAAATTTTATTTTTGCTGTATTGCACGTGATCCATATAAAAAATGTACAGTAAGATATGCTTTATCTCTGTTTCAAGCAAAACATTGACAAAACCCTCTACGCTGTACATAGATACCATATATTTAGGGCAAAATATGGGGAAAAAAATTGAAAGTTGAATTTGCTTCTCTTGACTTTGGAATGCTAAACTATTCTGCAGAGTAGAACTACAGAAAATTAGGAGATATCCTGACTTTGTTTGTTTGTTTGTTTGTTTTGCTTTGGTTTTGGTTTTGCTTGTTTGTGGAAGAAGTTAAAGAAACAGGCTGAAAATGGCTTAATGGCTCAGACAAAATTCATTGACACGAATGTTTCAGTAGAAATCACTAGACAAGGCATCACTGGCCCCTCTAACAATATGAAATTTTGCAGTACAGTGAAAGCTTGCTCATTGGTGCAGGTAGATCAATAGATAAATTATACAATTTTTATAATGTGTTTCTAAGACAATAAAATTTTTGATTCTGCCTCAGCATACTGGGATTTCAAACCCACCCCTGCAATCATGCTGATATATATGAGCTAGTATTTTGCAAGCTCTTTCTAGAGTGGAAGCTCTATTCATTTAACTAAATATTTTGCATATTATAATTACACATATAGTAGTGCTACTTTGTATTAGTTAAAGAAAAGTTATGACAAACTTCTTGTTCAGTAAATTACAAGCAAGGACACATTTAAAACAGTTGTCCTTGACTGCCTCATATCTAGTGAGCAAAAATAAGCTTTAGTGATTTACGATATGAAAAATAATGACTTTATTAAAGACTTGTTCAAGCTCATTTTTCAAAATATATAGTACATGTGATTATTTATTACTTATTTTTTTAAATGCTTCAGTTGTACCATGTAGCACACATCATTTGCTTATCTCATTAAAATTTTCTCTACAGAAAGAAAATGTTAGGTCATCAACCTAATATTACAAATTCTTTAAGATAGATTAGAAGAGTGAGATTGAAATAACAATGTCTTTGGTGAGAACTACTGCTGAACTATAAAATATTTCTTAGCTTCTAAGTGCTTAACTCTTTAAAAGCTCTTTTTGGTGCTGCCTTGTTTGTGGTATTTCTGGGATTTGTGTAATGATGAACAGTGAGTCAAGAGCTGTAGCTCACTGAAAAATAATTTAAATATTTTTCCTTAAGTAGTTTCACTCTTACCTTGGTTTTCCTTGCTGTAAGTACATATCTTAATATTAGGTCGATTTTTTTCAAATTCTGATTTTGCCAGTAACCTTGCATTGTCTTAATTTACTGATGTGATAAGTCTCCATAATTTCAAATAACTTGTCAATGTAATAGTCATGTAACATTAGTGTTCTGACATCTCCCTTTAAATAAATATCTGTTCTCCTGTGATAGCAATCTGCCACCCGTAGCACTTTTACTTTCTGGTGCACCCTTGACTTCACCTTTCCCAGTACATTTTGCCCAATTCTTTGCAGTATTAAAAACATTCACCTACATGGAGACAAGAATGTTTTAGGATGTATATACAGACTTTGGTTGTACCTGAAGAAATATATACTCTATGCTTCTATGCAGCATCTCTGATGTCAGTGGAATTTATCAAGTCCAGCTGTTACTGCAAGATATGACTCAGGCTCATCTGGTATAATTCCAAATATTTATTCATGACATCTCATTTAGGAGACTAAGCATCTTAGGCTTCCTCAAATGGTCCTGTGGTCTTAGGTAATCTGTGTCTACCTCAATTTATGTTTATTTTTACAAATAGTACAAACAGTGAAGGGCACTCTTAAATGTGTGCTTGAAGTTAGTACGATGAATCTATAAGTCTGTTTTGCAGCATGGATTCTCCAGGTTGGTAAAATGAGTGAAAAAGTCAGGTGAAGTTCACCAATAGCTGGTTTTATAGAGTTCATACTGGTAATAAAAGCCTAAAGTAAGTATCTTGTGAATGTTTCTGGATGGTTCAAATATAAACAATCTGGAGACAGTAGGGAAATTAATTTTTTGTTAGAAAAAATGTCTTCTGATTTGTGTAAACAAGATGCAAATGTATAGAACTGTAGAAATAGTTTGCCATTATCACGTATTTCAACAGTAACCATTTATTTCTGACAAAGAAATATTTTAAATGCAGTTAGAAATAAACCATGTTCTGTTCCCCTTCCCTGTTGGAGTGTCGAACATTAATGGATCTTGATGATAAATCTTGATTACAAACAAAATATGCAAGAAAATTAAAAAATAATTCTCTAGATTTCTTGTTTTAAAGATAAATTTATCATAGCAAGACTTGCTTGGGACTGTGTGTCTTTACACACACACACAGACATTGCTTATATTCTAAATATCTGAACACAGAAAAATAGGTTTTGCTACTCATGTGTAACTGAACAAAATGGCACATGAAAAAAAATTGTTTTAGAGATATTTTCTTGCATATATTTTCAGAATTTCCAGTCCCATAAAGGTCAGCTTTTAGGCAATCTTCTCCTTAAGCTATTTTGTGCTCTTGACCTGTCAAATACCCCCTTGAAAAATCTCAAAAAAGGAAAAAAGGCATGTGGAGAAGTTTTCCAGACAGATAACTCAGTCTAGATGCTGTGATTTGACTGAAATTGAAGGAGTTAGAGCAGGAAAGTTGCTTTCCCTTAATGGTAAATATTAACCATCTATACAGTAAAAAGATCCTGTGAAGCCTGAATTACATACTCTGTTCCAAAGTAATGAAGTAGCAAGCCTTATGGAAATAATGTCTTCACAGTACTCAGCAAGCTCCTTGTCAAAGCGATTTCTATTCAATTTTCAAGCCTAGAAACACAGATACAATGCTCTTGGTATCATAATAGTTATGTAGCTACCAATGAAAATGATAATGTACAGTAGTTGTTTCTATTTATGCAGACAAAATAGCATGCTAGAGCTGCTGTAAATAGTACAACTCATTAGTTTTGCATTAAAAAAGAACACATTTTAAAGCTCTACATGAATAGGTTAGTCTGAAATACTTTGAAAAATCCTGTTACACAAAGCCATGATTAAATTTTTTCCAATAAATTATTTAGGTTTTAAATAAAAGGTGAAAATAGTTTTTTTAAGTGTGTATTTAACTTGAAGAACTGAGTGTAATTTCTTTCTGTAGAAACAGAACTGGAAAGGGAAATACTCAGGTATGATTAGCTTATTCAAGGAAATACAGGTTTTATTTATTTTTAATAGTACCACAAGAAAGAAGAGTTCTGGTATGTGTGACAATCCAGAAAGGGGATGAAGTGGACAGCTGGGTCAGATATGCAGATACTCTATTCTGAGAGGTTTAAGAGAAGTGTTATAATGCTGACACATTCAGAAAGTTTCAGCTTTATATCAGTCCCTGAAATGTCTTTGCCTTGTGTTCAGAGTTAGAGAAGTCCAAAGGAAATGGTATAAAAGGCATTCAGGGTGTTGCCTCGTCAAGAAATATCCTAAAGAATGTAACTCCAAATATATATGTTTCTTGTATAACATGAATGCAAATACATCACTCTTGTCCTTCTCTCAGGTGTTTCTAATCTGCTTACCATCTGCTGTGATCAATGGTACATGATGTGTGCCTATAGTGTATAATTCTTGTTTATTCTGCAGTGTTAGACATATAAGCAACATGTTAGATATGTTGTTGTGAGAGATATGTTGGATTGTTATTGTCTCTCTACAGACATTTGTGACCACAATGATTGTCACTTTAGAGTGCAAACTTCAGTTTCCATAAATTCTGAAATAAAAGAAATAATGCTGAAAAATATTGTTTAAAGAGAAGATACATAACAAACTTGAATGGGAAGGACAAGCTGAAGTTACAATGTGAGTATCCATTTCCAATTCAAGTGAAAAAATGGAAATGGATACTAAATACCTGAAGCCAAAAATGTACATCACAGATAGGTAAATATAATTCTTGAAACTTTTTAATGTTTTGATTTTTTTTTTAAATTTTCGTCTTTTAACAGGTTTCAAGTGCCTATCATCACGACCTATCCATTCTAAAAACAACAGCCTACATGTTGTTACACTTGCTTACAACTTTCTTATATTTTATTACTAACTAGGATGGCTCCTTATCCATATCAGAACTGTATCTAACTCTGTGGAATGTGGCACTTTTCAGTACTGGATTTTAATTCACCTTTCTTGGTTTGTTCTTGATAAACCCAGAGGTGATTTTTTATAGGTGTTATCATTCATTGAAACTGGTCCATCTCTGCAAAGGCTGACAACAATGAATAAGGCTAATTCTTTTTCAGAGGGGGGTCATATATATTGAACCTTTTTCCTCTTGATTGCTTTGAAATTGGATTGTTTTCATAGCTATATCTTGGGCTCATTTGTGTGTATATCACTTTCTGTAGGAAGCACATTTTCAGTCTTCAGACCCAGTGTTTATCCATTAACAGAGACATTTCAAATGCTTTTAGACTTAGTGAATATTGTACATCAAGAAATACTTCACAGCGTCTGGGCTTTCACAGTAATGTTCTGTAGCTGCAAATATGTATTTGAAAAGAATCTGCAGTTCTCTACTTGGATCAAAATGCAGATGAGAACCTTGGAAGCACATAAAAGTGTATTAGATTTTCACAACATTCCCAGATTCACTAATATTCATTTAACTCTATTTAAAACATTTTGGTCAAACAAATACAGAGATAGCACCATGACAGTTTGCTTTTGATTCCTATTGATGGTACATGCTTTTGTACATTAGAATTGGGACTAAAAATATATAATTCTATCCTCTTAAATAGTGTATGATAAATCTTTAGTCAGACACTAGAAATATAGAAACGAGTTAAAACCTCTACTATTTAAAAGCCAGTGGTTTGAAGCAAAATAATAAATTCAGCTGAGAGAGAAGGTATAAGATTTTCTTTTGCACTATTGTTCCAACTAGCTTCAACTTTTTTCTTCCAAAGGCCTTGTCTTGAATAGCTGGAATCCTCCATTGTTTTAAGCCTTTCTGCTAAGGCTACCAAAAACTGGGATAATTAAAGACAGTCATGATGGTGTCTTTGTAGTAAAAATGCCTGTCTTCCAGAAACGGATTTAAGATAACAAATTCGTTGTACATTCTCCTTTTTCAAACATAATGCAATTACAGGAATCCTGTGATACTAACTATTGGTGTGTCACAGCTACTGGTAAGGTTACTGTTAGATTTGCTTGAACAGGGGATGAAAAACAAAGAAAAGCAAGTATCAACCACAATGTCATGGTTTAAACATTACTTACATAGGATCATACAAAGTCATGGCCAGATTGCTACAGGAACCACCGCCATTAGATCAGGATGAGTGTCCTGAAATTAGTGCAGTTATGCTTAGGTATTTTTATTAATATAACTAGAAAGAATAGAGTGATGTCTAGAACAAGAAGTGGAACAGAGCTAACCATGGTAAAGAATCAAAACAAATCACACTATGTAAAAGAACAATTTAGAAAATTTAACTGTGGAGGTGACCCAGTCCACCTTTTCCATGAAAATTAATGAGATTAATTGAGTTGATTTTCCTCCTCAGGAGAGTGAGCCTGAGGGGAAAGGAGAAGACGAAGCTGAGAAATTCCTCACATTTCCTGCCTCTTAAGTTGTCTGTCAAAATCCTAGTTTACACCCCTTTCCCCTCCCAGTTATTTCATACGTATTAGGTTACTTTCATATGCATTAGTTTCTGGAAAGTTCATGGTTCTTTGTACCCCCATTGGTTCGTTTAAATGTACCCCTCCCCTTGTTTCATTCTATTGGACACTTGCGGTTATGTAATCCTTCCCCATTGGTTGATTTGTTGTTCCTCCCCTTGCACCTCCCCTTTCTGCTTCTCTTAAAACCCCTGTAAGAGTTGTTTCTTTGTTCTTTTATCACCGCCGCAGCTTATTGCTGTTCTCCTTTCCCTCTGGGGCAAGGAATAAAGACTTGGTTGCCATGGCAATTGGACCCTTCCCAGCTCCTTTATCTCCACCATTTCTCTATATTGTCATTGCCTGCTGCCAGCCCCTGCTGGGGTCCAAGCGAACAGCTCCAGCTAGTGAGCAGGAACTTTGCCAGGGACAAAAGGATACAAAGCAGACCCACTGCTGAGGCACGTGTGTTGTCACACACTGACCACCGGGCGGTCAAGTGGGTAGCGACATTTAATATCCGTAGCAGTGTTCTGAAGAAATTAGTTAAGTCGTTAATCATCATTTTGGTTAGTCTGGTTATTTTGATGAACAGCATGGTACAAATGACAAATCAAGACACTTTATTCATGCTCTTCAGAAAGAAGCAAAGCAAAGAAAAAGACCTAAAGAATAAATCGTCAGGCTAGGCTAAAGGTTTCAAAAGTGCGGTTTTTTGGAGGGGGAGAGTTTGGGGGGGTTTCACTGTGAGTTAAAATTTAACATACGTGTGTGAAGACTACTTCATGAAGACAGAACTGATTTTTTTTTGGAGTGAATGATTTTAAGTTGTGTCATTATTAAATATCCTCAGTAAATTAATTCAATGAAGATTTGTTTTTTTTGATGTAAACAGTGCTTGTGTCAGGCACATCAACTCCATAAAAAATTATCTTCAGTGTTTTCAGTTTTGCTCTTGAATCTTTCCCCCAGGGATAAATAAATGAAAATCTTTGAACATCTTAGCTATTACATCACACTCATTTATAATAGAAGATTTATCTGGTAAATGCTCCCATACTAATTTCAGTTGTTTGCAAATAATTCCTCTGAAACTCATAACTAATTTATGTTGTTACTGTTATGCAAGTCAGTATCAGCTGCATCATTAAGAAGTAGCGCTTTACGTCTACTATCAAGAACCTTACAAAATGTAGTGTTACAGCCCAAAGGAAAAAAAGAAGAAATCCAACCCATACTAACAACTTTGCTGTAACTAGATGTTAACAGTTTGGTGAGAAATTAATGTATGTGCGTTCAATTTCTCTCTGTTTTCAAAGACTTTTTGTATATGGAACCACTGACGCCTTTAGAATAAGAATGTATGAGCAAACAGTCACAAGACTGTAGCATGTGTATCCAGGAGTACACATTAATAGAAGCTTTGAAATTACATCATCAAGGTAATACCAGAGAACACAGATCTAGACTGACAAACAAATGATTGCTGTTATGGTTGTGTAAAAAGCCTGATGAAGGTACATTAAGTAGCAGCATAGTGAATATGTCTGTAAAGCATGTGTAGCACAGTAGCTGCCCTTTCATATTCAGGTGTGCTGTACTGCTCTCTCTGATATTTTGCACTGTAGTGTCACATATCTTAAAGTTATTATCATTAAAGGGAATTTCTTCTTTGCATTTGATCTAAGGTTTCATTGGTTGTGATTATCTGCCTTTGAGAAATGGTTGTTAATTCTAAATGCAACTGTGGTGGCATCACTACACTCTCCATCACAAAAATGTCCTCTTATTCCCTTTAGTAGGAGATGGATATTTGTGTCCTGCGGAGGAGAGAGAGGAGATGAGATGGCCCCTAATTTGTCAGTTATTACAGCCTGTCTTCAGATGGATCAACTCAGTTTCAGGAGAACTGTGCCTCAAGGCCCTGAGCTTTGAATAGCTTATATATATCATTGAGTTCTAATGGGTTCTGAAATCTTTTAAACACCTGGAAATGACAGACAAGGCTTCTATTTTCAGGCAGTCAAACCTATGGCCTTTTTCTAGCGGAGAACTATCCTAAATGAGAAACTTCTAACTGATCTGTTTGGAAGCTTTCTTCATTCCTAAAAAAAAAATTAGAAAAGATGTCATACATGGGAAAAAAAAAAAAAAAAGATTTTTTATCTCTATTGCATTCACTATAGATATGATGCTTTGGTAATAGAAAAATATATATAGAAATTGGGATCAATATTTTGTCAGATAACGTATTCCCAAAAAACTACTCTGCATTTAAATTATGTTAGTTTGTACCACGCCAAAAACATGAATCTGAGGTTTTGCCTCTTGATGTTATTTTCATGGAATTATTTCCTGTAAGACAATACTGAAAGAGTTTTTTGAGTCTTTGTGCATGCACCACGAACATGCTAATGTAAAAAGATTAAGACATGGAAATTCTTTTGAGCAGGAACCATCTGTATAGGAAAAGTATGTTTTAAAAGCTAGTGCATTTGCAGTTTTGCATAGCTGCAGTTAGGCAAATAATGCTAGTGGCAGGCATTGCTGTTATTCTGGAAGAAAGGGTGTGGTGGATTGACCTTGACTGGAGGTCAGGTGCCCACTGAAGCTGGACAGGAGAAAGAAAATATAACTAAAAGCTCATGGGTTGAGATAAGGACAGGCAGAAATCACTCAGCAATTACTATCACAGGCAAAACAGACTTGGGGAAAAGTAATCTAATTTATTAAAATCAAATCAGAGTAGGGCAATGAGAAATAAACTCAAATCTTAACCCCTTTTCTTCCACCCGTCCATATTGGGCTCAATGTCAGTCCTGATTTTCTCTACACCCTCTCCCACAGCATTACACAGGGATGGGGAATGAGGGCTGAAGTTAGTTCATCACACATTTTCTCTGCTGCTGCTTCCTTCTTTAGAGGATGACTCCTTGCACTCTTCCCCTGCTCCAGGGAAACAATCCTCCATGAGCTTCTAAAACACATCCTTCCAACAGGCTGCAGTTCTTCAGTAATTGCTTCAGTGTGGACCTTTTCCATGGCATGCAGTCCTTTAGGAACAGAATGCTCCGGAGTGGGTCCTCCATCAGGTCACAGGTCCTGCTAGCGAACCTGCTAAAGTGTGAGCTCCTCCATCCCCAGGGCCACAGGTCTTGTCAAGAGCCAGAGAGGGCAGAGCCTTTTCTGGGCATCCACCTGCTCCAGCAGGGTCTTTACCATGGGCTGCAGGGGAATCGCTACTCTGACACCTGGAGCACCTTCTCCCCTTCCTTCTTCACTGACCTGAATATCTGCAGAGCTGTTTCTCTCACATGCTCTCATTCCTCTCTCTGGCCGCTATCACATAGTAGTTTTTTCCTGTTTCTTAAATATATTATCTCAGAGACGCTACCACTATTGCTGACGGTGTCAGCCTTGGCCAGCAGTAGGTCCCTCTTAGAGGCATGTGGCACAGGCTGTGTTGAACATAGGGGAAGCTTTCTCGTGGCTTGTCGGAGAAGCCACCTCTGCAGCCCCCATACTAGCAAAGCCTTGCCACTCTCACCCAATATGGGGAAATTAGGAAGGAAGAGCAATTTATTCTTGATGTTAAATATTAGCTTTTTAAGCTTTCTGACAAATCTAGATAGACATTACTTAAAATAAAAATATATTTGGCCTATAAATTCATTATTATAATGAAAAAATGAAAACAAAATAAATATCCAGCAATGTAATTTTCCTAGCACAAAATCTTTCTCCTCTTGTTTTTATTCCACTGAGATGCAGAATCATACACTAAGGGAAAAACTTTGAAGAAATACCGTGAATGCTTCACAGCATCTGCTAGCTGTAAATGATTACAAGATATTAGTCTTGTTTGTAGCATATTTTTACTTTGGTAAATTCCAGTAAACTGAGACATAATAATGCTGTCAACAGTCTGTAGAACCTTATCCTTATTTTAGAAAAAAATGCTTTTGGAGTTTTATCTTGACAACTATGTAATCATGTACCTGAACCAGATTAGTAATGATTGTAATAGTTCAGAAGAAAAATGGAAATCAAAATTATAAACTAAGAATAAAATTAGAAACTAACTACTTGATTAGTTAAAATTCACCACAATGAAATGCTTAAATAAGAATTTACTCAATGGATTGTTACATCTCCTTAAGACTTGCTGTATTCTAGTGGTTAAGTTATATAGAGCTTCAAAAATTAGAGATCTCTTTTCCCTTAGGATCAGAAGAGATATGTTAGTTATATGCAAAACTACTGTTAGTACTAATGGGAATTATACAAGTCAATGCTGACAGAGTTATATGCTTTAATAGACATAATATTAGCATTTTTTAAACCATAAAAAATAATAACACTTAAAAAATAATTTTTCTCTAAAAAACTTGATACCTGCCGAGTCAAAACCTAATTTCCCCAAGCATTGTTACTGGGTTAGTTTGGGGTTTTTTTTTGGTTTTTTTTGTTTGCTTGTTTTGTTCGGTTTTGGTTTTTGTTTGTTTGCTTTTGTTTGGTTTTGGTTTTTGGGTTTTTTTATTTCTTTTTCTTTTCTTTCTTTTTTTGTTTGTTAGTCTTTGTCACTTTCCCTGCTTTTGTTGTAAACATTTGGAAGGAAAACATGTTGAAAGCACAGTTTTGAACTGGTACTGTACTTTCATCATTGTTTTTCATGGTCAAAAATTAAAAACTTAAAAGTTAAACATATATTTCTGTTATTTTAGAGTGTATCAAAATTTTATGTGTTTAAATAAATAATTTCTTCTATCATCACTCAGAAACTATTGTCCTAAGATTTATGCTTATAGAGAATAGAGACAGAAGAGTTTAACATTTTGTAGGCTTATTTATATGCTGCCTAAAAGAAAAACATATTACATTCAGAGCATGCCAAATGGGAGAAAGAAGAGGAAGGAAATAAACAGAAAACAACGTGGACAAAAGTGAAAAAGTAATGAGTACAGGAAAGATTGTTAGTGTCTCAGACAAGATCTGTCACCTGTCATGGATTATCACTGAACTGTAAGCTTTATTCTGACATAGAGTTAAGGCTGTCATCAGTTCAAAAAAGCCTGGTCATGACACTTAAAGAACAGGAGACATTTTTTTTTACTATTTGCAGTCACCAGCTCTTTCACTTAAAAGTTTCAATTGGCTCAGAGCTAATACCAGTTCAGTTATGGTTCAACTAAATCTTGTAATAATTTTTGTTTAACTCTCCTTTTCCAGAACTTTCTGTAAATCCCTTATAGGCTTTCTTTATGTTTTTTCTCTTTATTGTTACAACAAGCTACAAAACAGCAGTTATGTCAATGGGGACAGGTTTCTGTTAGTAAATCGTTAATAAAGATATGACTTTAAATGAGAAGAGATTTTCCTGACTGTCCTGATAACTTTCTCCTGCTTTTTCCTATTCTACATTGAGATGTCACAGGAGGATAAGCACAGAAACAAATTTGTATTTTTGGACATTGTAGTAAAATAATTAGGAAGACACAAATGCTTAGTTGCTTACTTGGGTTAAACAATGACACCATTCATTATTTAAAGCAAGATTTTAAGAAAGATGGAGGAAGGCTTGTTAACAAGGCCTACAGGGACAGGACAATGGGGAATTGTTTCAAACTGATAAAGATTAGATTTAAATTTGATATAAGGAAGAATTATATATTTTTTTTACAACAGGAATGGTAAGACACAGGACTGGTCTGCCCAGAGAAATTGTGGATGCCCCATCACTGGAAGTATTCAGGGTCAGGCTGAACGGGGCTTTGAGCAACCTGATCTATTGCAATGTTCCCCTTACCAAGGCTGAGGGGTTAGAATAGATGATCTTTAAAATTTCCTTCCAATCCAAACCATTCCATGATTCCATCACTCTTTGATTCTATGGTTCTATGTTCCTGTTAACTCCTTGAGTAATATGTATTAATATGTGCTGTTGACTTCAGTCAAATTTCCTTGACCAATTTTTTCAATTTGTACTAAATCTGGGAATCCAACCAAAAAATGCTCATGTATTTTTATTTGGGATTACTTTTAATCAGTGAATTCTTTATCCAGCAATGGATTATCTTCTCATTTTTAAGACATCTTTTCGAAGCCACTGGGTTTGGCAGAGAAAGTAATATAGAACCTTTTATTTATCATAGTTCATAGAAGAAAAGTAGTATCAATTATTTTATTTCAATATATCGAATAAAGTCACAAAGTGTGCAGTTTGAAGTCCTTTGTTCCTAAACCAGAGAGAAATGTAAATTTAATTCTGCAGAGATTGAAATATATTGATTATATATAGTAGCAAGGATAGGATGAACATTGTTTTTTAAAGTACCCCTGCAGCATGGTAACCAATTTAAATAAAAGAAGTCCACAATTATTATTGCTCCTTTAGTTTCCATATAAAATCTGATCTGCTTCTGCCTATTTGTAACAGCGAAAGCAATTTGGTCTTGCAAAGCAGATAAATATCTAAGTGCTCTGAGCCAAAGATAAACACCAAAATGACTACTCTTCAGTATTGCTTGATGTCATTTATGCCTTAGCAACAACACCACATCAAATGTCAGAGAAATCACTGTCCAGTGTTAGTTCAGTAGTTGGAAGGAAATCATGCCTGTAATGTTCATATGTATATATTATTCATAGTAACAAGATTTATCAATAGAAATTTAAGTGTAGTACACTTAATATTTCGGGGATAATGTTACAGAAATCAGGTTTATTTACTACACCAAAACTGAGCTACTATTCAAAACTTTTTTCTCCTGAAATATTCTCAAGAATCACGGTAGATCCATTTAATACAGAGAAACATTTTATGTACCTGATATTATCCAGAAACTGCCTAGTTTTCCACACTTCGTCTTCCTTTATTTCTTGGTGAAAAACTCATAAATGAGATCCTGTCAAGTTTCTTCCTGTCATCTTAGGTATTTCCTGATGGATTCAATTAAATACACACACAATTTAGATTTACAATTTGTTTTAAATAGCAAGGTTAGCAAGTGCTAAGATCACTTAAAGAGGAATAGTTTGTAAAATTTCATTTTCACTTTGGAACAGATATTTATGTTTTTGAATCACATTGCCTTTTAATGTGCCTGTCCTCTTTAGGATTTTAGTGTTTTGATTCCCCCTCCCCCCCACCCCACCCTCCCACCACTTCCCTAGCCCAGTTAATATAAAAAGTACATTTATAATAGCAAGCGTAAAAACCTGATGGGGTTTCATTATCTCAACATTTTTGAAAGCAGCACTTTTAAGAAGAGCATGAGGCAGAGGTAGAGGTGCCTGTAAAAATGTTTAAGCTTTAGATTTTTCAGAGGAAAAATTTTTTCAGAACACATTTAGAAAACTATTTTTGTGATTTTTGTTTAAACTATTTTTTTAATTTTACAGTTGAAATAATATACAAAACATGGTAGTGATGTGCCCCAGAAGGTCTTTATTTTCTGGATTATAATGATACCACAAAAGGTTAAACGTACATGGTGGAGACTTCATTATCCATAGGAAAAACAATTATTTGTAAAAAAAAAAAAAAGGAAATTCACTTTTTTATAATGTAAGTTGTCATAAACTTGAGTTCTATAAGATACACTTGTTTATATTTCCTTCTGGAATTAATTAAGTCTGTTAAATTAATGTTCAAATTATTGTTCCAGGAGTTGCTGATTTCTTTCACATTACAGCAATTCCAGATTTGTCTACATGCATTTATACAGGTTTAATATAAACCTCCCCATACCTAGCTTTAATTTCTGAGGGTTCTTTCTTGTAAGATAAAGTTCAAAGAATTCATATGAGATTTTCTAACTGTCTGTAAGAATTTCTGCTTACTTAGTAGAAAACTTCTAAGAGAAGTTTTTAGCTATATGTTGTAAGTCTAAATCTAAGACAGTTTGCAAGGATAGAACCATGTGATCAAGAATTATACACTGAACAGAAATGTCTCCTCAAAGAGCAAAACACATTGTGCCTGTCACTGAGTTATTTTGTGGATATGAACTACCAAAACACTTACTTAACAAGAAGATATCTGTAAAAGTTAGAAATGTTTTTATTATGAAACACTGAAATGCATGGTAAATGGATGGTAAAATGAGGCAGGATTTACAAATTACAAGGATTGTATGTACTTTTCAAAATCAAATCCATTCTCATAATTAGTTTTTAAAGAGCTCTCCACATCTAAAGGGAACTATTCAAAGAGGATATTTAAATCTAGACTGGTGTTGATAATACACCAGTGTTCTGGCTGTCACTCAGCAGTGCCTGCACAACATCATGGCTGTTCTCTAACCAGCCTCTCTGGTGCCCAGTCCAAGGGGAATAGGCTGGGAGTGGGCAAGAGGTTGTAAGGGGACATAGCTGGGACAGCTGACCCCAACAGACCAAAGGGATATTCCATATCATAGAATCATTTAGTCCAGTTAGTCATTGGAAAAGACCATTAAGATCATTAAGTCCAACTGTAAATCTGACAGTACTAAATTGACCACTGTCATTTGACACCATGCTCAGCAATAAAAGATAAAGGAAAGGAGGAGTGAGGAGACAGAGGTATTCATTGTTAGGGTGTTTGTCTTCTGAAGTAACTGCTAGGTATACTGGGGCGCTACTTCTCCCGACATCTCTGGACATCAACTGCTGATGGTAGGTAAAGAATAAATATTTTTGTTCTGTTTTGTTTTGCTTCCACAGAGTTTTTGCTTTTTATCATTAAATTACCTTTATCTTGTCCCACAAATTTTTAATCTTTTCTCCTGTCATGCTGAGTAGGGGGAGTGATAGAGCAGCTTGGTGAGCATGTGGTGGTCAGCTGTGGTCAATACATCAACACACCAACTTCCCTTATTCCTCTGTGTTGCTTTCTTCTTGAGGAATACTCTCATCCCACAGAATTTGTGGTCTTTCTATGTGGAGTCCATCTGACTTTAACATATATTGTTCTATCTTTCAGAATTATGTCAGACTTCTTTTTCCCCATTGTCAAGCACAGAATCTGACCCTGCTGATCTGATTAAAGTTAAATGATTGTGTCTTTGGTAAACTTTTCCCTTCCTCTTTTCTCCTCTGCATCCTTCATGTGCCTGTTTGGATTCATTGTTCTCTCTCTTACTTCAGCCTCTTTCATGTAAGAAATTGAGCAAAGGTACTCTTATCAGAATTACTCAATACATCCTTTCTCATTAGAAGTGTAGGAAAGTAAGGAAAATATTTGTGTTTAAATGGTCTAACAGAAAAAACAGATTTGGATTAAGAAAATGAATGAGAATAAATGATTTTCCATGGGTTGGGTTTTTTACATGATTTCACAATGTTGTTTTCTCTGTGCCATGTTTTTCCAATTCTCTTTAGATCTTCACAAGTTCTCTTTTTAAGCTTGGGAGGCTGAAGAACAAAGCTTGTATATTATTACTAATAAACAGCTTGGAAATTTTCAGTAGAAAAAACTTAGAGGAGAATGTGTTATAGCTGATCAGAATAAGGAGTTTAACATATTTACAGTACAAGTATTTTTTAAATAACTAGACAGTGATTATTTTCATAGATCCTTTAAAATATACCTTCTTATTTTTCCTACTTCTTATGTAAATCTGTGAATGCTTAGCCTGCCTTAAACAGTTGCACTCCTAGACTAAATGTTTATAAATAAATATCTTCTGATTGTGTTGATCAGGCCCCATTATTAAACTGAAGGAAAGGTACCAGAATAAACATTTGTTCTTTATTCTTGATTCATCCTTCACTTGTTTTTGACTAGGCAGTATGTTTGCATCTTGGTTGCTTGAAAAAATATCAGTATGAAATAAGATAATTTGATGAAGACAGAAGAACAACTAAATAATGCACATGAATATTTATATATACCACTACACACACTCATATATACACACACACATAAAAATTAGAGAAGTCTGGTACAATGGAGATGATCCTTGCAGCAGTTCTTTTCTTAGAGTCTCACCACAGTTACAATATTAACTTCAGTAATACTAAATTTATCTTGAGTTAATTTCAGTCCTTCAGTATCTGAATGATCAGTTTCTGTAATTCACTATAACTTATAAATCTTGAAAATAACTAAATTGTTAACAATTAAAACATTAATTAATACCTATAAATTAATCTTATGAAGATAAAGCCAGAGCCTAAGGCTTGGAAAAAAATTTGGTGTTTGGCTGTGTTAAAACAATTGCAATTTTGTGCAAGTCACAAAACACTAAAAACAAAGATTCTTACTTACTTATCAAGAACTCTTTTTTTCCTTTCATTTTTTTTTCTTTTTTGAGAACATGCTTAGCCCAAGAGGAATTTGGAAACACTCTGAGGTCCTAGGATTCCCACACTGTACAATGGGACATTCAGATGAAGATTTGATTTCATATTGAAAGTTAAGAATCAGGTCTGTCCTTTTCAACATTAAAAGCAAATCACTACGGTTGTAAATTAAAATTCAGCTGACCCATGGCTTTACTTCATATAGTCAAAATCACATTAACAATGAAAATATACCAAACAGTAAGACTGTTCCTTCCGTTACCATTATATTTAGCTAGTTAAAATACATTTCTGTATGCCATCTTGAGAATTTTGTAAACCTATCTTCAGTATTGATGATTGACTTTATTTCTTTGTGTCAAATTTTAATGTGAATACAGCAAAAATATTAATAATTAGGAATTGAAATTCAAGGAATTCTACTTTTCAGGGAAGAAGACAAAAACATCACCCCATAAAAGAAAAAAAAGGTAAAATACAATATAATAAGATGAATTAAAAGTATAGAAAATGTTGAGATGCAATATTATGTTGTAATTATTGAGAAAAGTAAAGACAGATGATGGTGAAACTATTTGAATTCTTTACAAGCCAAGAAAACAGACAAGACAGTATGCCTTAGCCAATTCCAATGATCAAATTTCTGTTAGCTTATTTTGAAGTCTTTAAATGTTTGATAAATTTGTCCTTTACAAATATGCAAAATAAAGAAAAAATATTTTGTTTTGTTTGTTATTTTTAAAGAAAAAGAGATAAAAGTAAGAAAGAAAGACAAGGACAAAGGTAATAAAATTGGAGAATAATCTCTTTGCACTGCTAGCTGAGATGTTTTCCTCTCATTGAACAAAAAGTTTATTAGAAATCTAAATTTTTGTATATATTGCCTCATACCCAGTACATTTTTTCTCCCATACCAAATTGATAATTTCTCTGTTATGTTTGTGAACTAGGTTGAGAATTAATTGAACCATGAAATTAAATTATTTCCATGGTTAAGGTTCACATATTGATTAATGAGACACAATTAGAGAAGGTGGTCAAAAAAAGACTTTTTTCATACAAGCTGATAATCATTCTGTTTTTCCAGTTCTTCCCCTCATTCTGTCACCATCCTTCCTTTATACTCTCTAGCCTATTCTTTCACTTTTTCCCAAACAAGTATACTCCATAGTTCCAAATGAGTTCCAACTTACTTTCAAATGTGTTGTTTTTCTTTCTGCTAATGGTATAGAGCCTATAGGTTTACAATTGTAAGGCACACAGTGTGCATATGGGAGAAGCATATCTAGTCACATGGGATTTTTTGGTATATATTATGTGGATCCTTCACATAGGAAAGAGCCTTATCAGAGATTCAAAGTCTCCTTTCTTTTAATAATGAACTCTGGGGAAATGATGGCAATTTTATATTTTTAGTGACCATTTTTTTTTCAAATACATTACAAAATGTACTTATTATTTAGAAAAAAAAGCAACATTCTCGGCTTCTCAAAATTGTAAAAAGCTTTGGCATTCACAATTCCAGCAGCTGCTACTCAAAGTATATGTAAAAGTGTAAACTATAGTGTCTGCTCTGATTTCTGCATATTTTTAATTCACTTTTTTTGCAGGCAGTGGAATAATAAAAATTTCACTGTAGGAAATAAAAATAAAGTATCATGTATACAACTGAAATACCTTTTTTTACTATTTAAAGAACCAAATAAGATAAGCTCAATTCACTTTTATATATTAAGAGAAATTTTAAGGTGACCCGTATGAGTTTTCATGACAATTTAATATCATTTTAATATAAATTGCAAGATGTTGTCAGGTCAAAATGGAGTTTTATTTTTTCTTGTCTCAGTGCACATCATTTCAATACCTGAGAAATAGAGTATAAAAAAGGAAAATAAAGTCCTGAATCTGACTGTCTTATACCGTATCTTTAGATACAGTGTAGCTGCTGTTCCTCCCTGGGGTAGGGCCAGGAACAGCAGTGGGGATGTTCCATCTGGAATGTGTGCTCTGATACGGGTGCTGTGGTGCTAAAGATAAAGGATGCAAGAAAGTGAAAAGGTGCTTTGTGGCACCAAGGACAAGAAAAGAAGATAAAAAACATCTCCTGAAAGAGTTACAAGAGGCAACAGCCTGAGTCCAGTAAGAGTGAGAAATAAGGAAGGCTAAGAAGCAGGAAGACTACAGAAGCACTCTGGAACATGAGACAAAGAGAATTTTCTACTCTTCACTTGTAACTGATGAGAAAACATATGTGATTCTTGAAACTGAGAAGGAGGAACATTCAATTCTGTGTGACTGAATAATTTTGTTTGGTTTTGTTTCTATTTTTGCTTTTGTTTTGTTGGGGTTTGGAGGGTTTTTTTTGTTTGGGTTTTGTTGTTTGGTTTTTTATATTTTATTTTATTTTATTTTATTTTATTTTGTTTTGTTTTATTTTATTTTATTTTATGTTTTGGTTTTATTTGTTTGTTTGTTTTTCCCCACATTAAGTTCTTCTCTAGTCAAGGGAAAGACTATGGTAGGAATATTCATATGCAGTAATAGAACACCTGGCTGCATACCTGTTTGGCCTATTTGACATAATTTAATGAAGGAGGATAATGAAGGAGGATACTGGTAATAGAGTAAAATACACCTAAAAGTGACAGATAAACCCAAACTTACTTACCTAATAAGAAAAGATTTAACAAGACTTGACTAGATGATGGGCACAGAGATCCAAAATTATATAAGGAAGAGGAGGTTCTCACGGAATAAGAAGGACTCATTCCTTCTCAGAAGAGAGGACATTCAACAGCTCTTTTCAAGCATCTCTAGAGTAACACAAAGTACTCCACAAAACAAAGAGGAAAAAGTGGAAATTTTTGTACTGGGACGAGGTTGTACAATGATGGGAATCACAGAGACTTGGCACAATAGCACAACAAGTGCCATACAAGAATGAGCATGGACTGTTGAAGAAGAATAGAGGAGAGAGTGTTGCATTCTGTGTAACATAGCTCCCTGCCTGCACAGGGCTCCAGCATGAAGCCAGAGACTTATATTTTATATCTCTAGAAGAAAATCAGAAGGTTCTGTTGTCAGAAGGCTGATTTTGTTCATGCGTAAAAGAGGATGGACTCAAGAAAACTGGCAATTTTGGAAGATAGCCTATTTTACTAAGCAAAAAACTTTTCCATGAACTAAAATGTAAAAGGAAGCTTACAGGAAATGAACAGACAACAGAGGTGGGAAAAGGTCTGTAAATAACCAACTAAGCATTTTAGCTTTTTTTGAGTGTTTGATCATTTAATTCACCTGAGGGTGTTGAAAGATTTGGCTGATGGAATTGGGCTACTGCTGTCATTCATTTATGAAAAATCATACTATTCAGGAGTTATCACCAACAACTCAGAAAATCATGCTGTATCTATTTTAAAGGAGAACTAAAGAACCTAAAAGCCATTTAATTTCACTTCAGTCCTTAGTAAGATCATGAAGCATATTGTCTCAGAGTGCATTCACAAATGCATGATGGACAGGAAGGTAATATAGTTTACGAAGTCAAATTTTCTTGACCAAAGTGTCTTCTACTGCCAAATGATGGGGTACCAGGGGGAAGAGACAGCAGGTGGCCTCTGTCAACTTCAAGAATGATTTTTACTACATCACTAACATGTGAAAGCTGAGGAATTATGGGTTGCATAAACAGAGAGCTAGAGGAGAAAAAATTTGGCTTAATGGTGATGAGTTACAACAGAGAACACGGGTAGTTGTTCTGGATTGACAGATGGGGAATGAGAGAGATTTTTCAGGTATTTCAAGGACATAAGGTGCCTATGTATGTACAACTGAATCAAGCTGTAGTTAATCAGCTTAGATTTATGAATGCCAAAAGTTAAGTGATATAAATTCCACTCTTCCTTTCTGTTTCAAACACTCTTTAATAAGGAACAACAAAACCAAAATGAGACAGAAATTATAAAATGTTGATGGCTAAAGAAAGGACTGAAATAACACCCCACATTCTGAGTTGTGGAAATACTTGCATTTGTTACAATTTTCTCTGACAAGGCTCAGAACGATCGATTTCAATTGTATTAGAAAGGCATAATATCCTTGTATTTTATATTAGAATAGAATAAAAAATAAAGCATAATACCAGAGTGATGTTAATGAAGCAGTTTCAATGAGTTGGAGTCAACTGAATTCTCTGAACAATTTCCAAAGTTCCCGTTTCTTTGTTGGTATTACTTTTTGTGTTGCTGAGGCTCTCTTTGGCTTCTTATTCATAAAAGGTGAAGATTTATGTTTCCTTGGAATAACAACTTGGAAGTTGTTATTTCTCATTTTTTAAATATATTTACATGTTTTTAAATGGTGTAAGGATCACAACATTATGTTGTGAAAATCCTTAAAACCTGTATGAAATCCAGGGAACAACCATTCTTCCAGCAATACGGGTACACACTACATGACTGTCATAATCTCTCTCAGCTTTAAGTCTGTTTAATCATGAGCTGACCACTTTGGAGCCAGAGAACTGAAAAAACAGGAGTTTTCCAGGATATCTATTCTAACCACACTCAGTTTTAATAATTTTAAATGTTCCTGAAAGTACTTACATGTCCTATTATGATCCAATATTCTGTTTAATATAATTTTATATTTCTCTAGTTTGTTAACTGACGAAGTTAAATGATAGCTCAATGTCTCTGTTATATGTATTTCATGTAATGGTAACTAGAAATAAGTCTTATATTCTGAGCTCAGAAGGACATTATGTTATTGGTTCATCAGAGGAGTAAGGCAGCTAGCTGCTCTAAGCTGTTGTTTCCCATTGATTCTATCTAATAATTACAAGTCCCTGTGTACCAAGGAAAAAATATATAAATATGTTTATCCAAGACATAATATGCCTCATGCATCATCATGAATATACAGGTATATATAATCTCAAATAATTAAAATAAAAAGGAGGCTGAAAAAACTCTAGCAATATATCATGTTTTATATCTGTCTCAAGCTAGCATTATTGATTCTAAATCTCTATGATGATGATAAGAAAACAACTTACTAACTACTATAACATCACTCTACTGCATACCTTTGTCTGCTATAGCAACCATCAGAAAATAAAGTCCTCAACTTAGGTGCTCTCAGCTCTTTTGTACTAAGAGCCAACATTATTCATGTCACCACATTAACAGCCAACAGGATGCCATTTTTGTCACCACCAACAGCTAGTCTGATAGCATCCTGCCACTCTAAATGCTGGGTTCTGAGCACATTTTAATTATTCATTACTTCAGCAGAGAGAACTCTCCCGCTGTCTGTATCTACAGGCAAGCACAAACACCAGGATTAGCATCATTTGCTACTGCACCTCTTCCCCTTAAAAGGGATGCTGAATTTTCCGCTTTTTGCATCCGCTTTTTGATGCTCTGCTTCAGCTTTATCTTCCATTGAAAAGCCAGTTCCCAGATTTTCTTGGTTTGAAAAGGGGCAGGCTGTATTTTCGTTTGTTTTAGATGCTTATGGTGGAGAAATTGCTATTCATTTCAAAGCACAAAAATTTTATTTGATGAAACTTCTGTAATGAAAGATGTTTCATCAAATAAAAGTTTTGATCTTTGTTAACTCATGTAAATGGCAAATGGAAAACATTTCTCATAAATAAACCAACAAACAAACAAACAAACAAAAATTCTTTATAGCAGTCTTTGAGATTTCTACATGGAAAATGACCACCATTTTTAGCAACCATTTCTATTTATTTGAATATGCTAACTTGGCCTCTAAAACCCACCATGTTCATAATACATGAATATCGAGCATTTTTGATATGAAAAGTCTTTACATCTGCCTATGAGGGTCAGTTCTAAAGAAGAGGTACAATATCAATATTATCTGAAATTACAATAGTACTTGAAATCTTGCAGTCCTATGGCTTAGAGTATAAGCTATAGTGAGAAGTGAGAAGCCTAAAATCTGCTGATCAACTTCAATATAGCTCCTGTCTTTCTATGGCAATCATCTAAGCCTTGTTCCAGTTTGAATTTCTATTTTTGTAATGTGGTTGATAAAAATTATATGCAATATTTTAATGCCTTTTGTAATGACACTTGTGTTTTCTCATTTCTATTGGAAGTGTTTACTGATGCACCATGACCTATGTATGTCTTTTTATGACCAAATTATATTGAAGTTTTATAGCTATTCTATAAAAGAGAGGAAAACCCTACAACCTCTTGAAGGTAGGTGTAAAAAACCACAATAAAAAAACCCAAAAAACAAAAAAACAAACCAACCCCCCCAAAAAAACCAAAACAAACAAAAACCCACAATAAACAAAAAAGCAAACAAACAAAAAAAACCAAACCAAAAAAAAAAACCTGAAAAAACACATTTCTATATACTTCCTGAGGTAATAATCCTTTCTGTGAGAAGAAACACATTATTCCATGCTCCAGTCTGGGCTGAGAGAGAAAACACTGCTGATTACAAGTGGCTCGTATCAGGAATTATTAGAGTCTGTACTTCAATGTGACTGAGGTACATGCAAAATTTCCTCATTCCCATATGCAAACAAACAAAAATTATGGTAATGCATAATCTTGTCCCTCAATATCTTCAAATGTCTCCTTGTTCTTCTCAATAAACAGGAAGAGTCTTGATTAATTCATTGTCAAATGATCTTGATTGTCTTAAATCTTTCCTAGCTCCCATTTCTACAATGTAAGTTGCTACAATGTCAAGCAATTATTTCTCTGTAATACTTTTATTCTCCTTTGTATTTTAATTGTTTTAATCTTGTGTCATCAAAAATATTTTTTAATATATCTTTGCTTTCTTTTTTCCAGGTTAATTAACAGAAATAATCATATTTGTAACATATCCTTGATGAATTTCACTCTTAGTATTTCCCTGCGCTTGTATTTTTTTTCTCACAGTAAAATTTATTGCTGCTCTTCTAACCAATGGTTTCTTATTGCATATAATTTGTAGAACAGGCGTATATCACATGCCTAAGTTAAAATAAATAAGTTCCCTGAATTTTATTTAGCTGGGGAAAGAACAAACTCCCTCTCCCCACAAAAAAACACCAAACAAAATCCCAAAATGAAGGTAAGTATTCACTGTGCAGATGCTGTTTACTAGAATATCTAATTTGTTAAGATTTTCCCTCTTGAAGAACTGCAACTGCACCCCTGCATTTGCTATGACTGCCCTTTTACATGAATCAAATTACAGATGTCTAGAACATTTTGTTTTCTACAATTTTACAAGATCCTCTGTTTACTAAAACCAAGTGAAATATTTTATTTAGAATATTCTCTTAATGTTAGGATAAACAGATTAACAAAATTATTAATAATATTTCTTAATTAATCTGCATTTTTAAAACTACATTTTTAGTACTGTGTCTGCTTCCAGTAATTTAATTTTAAAAAAAAAAAAATTCAGTACATCAATATCTGTATCTGAAAATTACTCTTTTTTGTTCTGGATCGTTGTCCAAAATTGTGGTTCTAAAACTAACCTCATAAATCTTCTAAATTTAAAAATTTTTGTAGTATGTCTGTTCTAACTCCTTTCTTTATATTTCATCCATCCATGTGCATGCAGATCTACACTTCTAAATTTATTTCCATTTTCCTGAAAATTTGTTCTTCAATACCTGTATTCCAACTGCAACTGCTAGATTACTGTTTTTTATCTTTTTTGTAACACCCACATACTGCTAATGTAGTTTTAGTTTTTGTGAATGTCCTTCCAACAAAGTATATACTCTGGGAATTTCTTTGATGTGTATATATATATGTTCCATTTTGGAAAAAAACAAACCACCCAACCAAACCAGAACAAAGAAAATACTTTAAAAAATTTCCCCCAAATCTTTAGGAGCAATACAATACTTTATTTATTGTAAGAAAGGTGTATGTTTAGATTTAACAACACCAGAACGCTCATTTCCAAGAGTCTGCAAAAACCGAAGCTCTGTTACAGAGACTGTTCTATTATATATTTTATGGATAGGAATATCTAGGTATCTAAAGTCACAGGAGAGTTTAGAAACCATAGCAGGGAAATTAAATTCTCATAGACACAGGGCACCAGCTGTAATCCTAGGGTTGTACTACAGTTATATTTTGCAAATGTATGAGACAGATTTATCATTGGGCTCTTGACTAATCAACACGTCCTCCTGAAAGAAAGATTTAGGAATTTTAAATGAGACGTGACTAGAAAGAAAAGACACAGATGTTGAAGTTGTCTTGATGGGAAGATAGACAGGATTTAAAAGCTGTCTGAAACGTGGGTTTGAGAGAGTGACAATCACTGGAACAAAGTCTAGTGGGAGGCCAGGGACTAGAGTGTAACCAAGGGGTCAATACTGGCTCCAGTCCTGCATAAAATCTTTGTTAAAGATCTGGATAATGGCGCAGGCAGGCAGCTGAACACGAACCAGCTGTGCCCAGGTGGCCAAGAAGGCAAATGACATCCTGGCCTGTATCAGCAATGGTGTGGCTGGCAGGATCAGGGCAGTGATTGTTCTCTACTCAGCCCTGGTGAGGCCACACCTCAAATCCCGTGTTCAGTTCTGGGCTGCGGTTATAGCAAGGTGGGGGTCGGCTTCTTCTGCCAGTTAACAACTTACAGGACAAGTGAGCTCACGTGAGCTGCACCAGGGGCTGTTCAGTGGACATCGAAGAATTTCTTCACTGAAAGGGTTGTTAAGCATTGGAGCAGGCCGTCCAAGGATGTGGTAGAGTCATCTTCCCTGTAAGTGTTCAAAAAGTCACTGGATGGACGTGGAAATATAAAATTCCTACATTTTCGAGAGAACTTGGTTTTTAGATCTGGAATTGTTGGCAGTTTTGTGCACTAAAGAATGACCTTAACCAATTGTGCTTTGTTGACTTTCAACCATTGTACATGGATATAGAAACTCCTTGTTTCTTTGCCTGAATAAATTTAATTTCACACTCAGATTCACTCAGTCAATCTCAGTAGAAAATCTCAAAGTAAGAGATACTTACTGACATTCCCTCCTTATTAAGCATTGCACATTGTTATTCTGAATTAACCACATCCATATTCTAAGTGCTTCAGAGGGAAAATTCATCTCTTGTGTTGTGAAAATCTTTACATTTGAGCTTCAGTTGACCCTCTTTAAGTTGCTGTACTGGAACTTAGAGAATGGCCTAAAGAAATTTTTTTCTGAATGTTCAAACCAGGTATCAAATTACCACAAAAAAGATCCCCAAAATATAAAAAAAAATTGCAAAATTTCCAAATTAAATTTACAACACTCTTGTTTCTCATCATGTAGAAAAGAGATTTATATAAAAATTAATTTCAAAATTAGCAAACATAATTTGTTTAACCACATCTAAAAATTAGTATTATCATGTTCCAGTGACCAGCTAATTATCTGGTAAAAAAAATAGATATGGAGAGACATTCAGTGGTAGTGGCTTTTGTGTGTATTTAACAGAATAAAAGACAAGAAAAAAATTGAAATCAACCAAATGATTGCTTGAGCTGTGACATATGTGGTAATATTAATCTTGAAAGTATTGTCATTTCTAATTAACTAGCAAAAATTGATTAGTTAAAAGTTAAGGAAAATTAAGCTGATTGTGGAAAATCACTCAAAACTCCTTTGATTTCTTTAAGCTTAGAGAAGCATAAAATTTCTTCAGTCACTTAGTTTATATTCTGGTGCACTGCTTTTCAGCAAACAAAGCCAACTTTTTACCTCAAGGGACGTATCCTTAATGACATAGCAACAAATTTGTTTTACTTTCTACCTCAGGCCACAAAGCAAGATTAAATTGAAGATGTATTTTTTATTTACTTCTATTTTTCCCTAGCTTCCTACCAATAATACAAACAGGAAAAAACAGCAGGAAAAAAAATCAGGTTTAAGTAGCAAGAGACAGAAAAAGCAGCAAGAAAAGAGTATATCCAAAAAAAAGAGTGTGCTTAATATAGAAAAAACCAGACCTACTTCAAGTTGGAAAAGGTGTGAGGGTGTTGCATTGCATTCATAGATTAGGTGAGTATGAAAAGGTAATCTGTGATGAGGTGTCCAACACAGTTCAGCTTCACAAGGAGGTAGAGATTCAAGCTGGAGTTCAGGCAGGGGAGAAAAGAAAACGTAAATATAAAAATCACATTAAAGGATGACTTGCTATGGCATCTGTATTCTGTTCCTCAGGGCCCAATGAAATAATTCACCGAAGCATGCCAAAGGACTTAGGGGAAGTCACTTAGAATCACTCCAGTATCTCTGAGAACTTGAGAGAATAGATGGGGGTCACAGAGGACTAAGAAATTGAATATATTTGTCTATGATGTTTGGCAGAGGATGGAGAACTTTTTCTTTTCTAATGGACTGTAGGAGTAGATGTGACATATCAAAACCACAGAATGATTGACTGTCCCAAAAATATCTCAAAAATAAACTAAACTCTCATTTGTAGTCATTCAAGGTGGCTGTAAAATGATTCTCCAATAATATTTATGAATGGTTTGGAGTACAATTATGAAGCATCTTAAACTGAAAAAGGGTGTCTCTTAAAGTCAGTTTTTCATTAATGATATGATAGAAAACAGGGTGTAACTTCTAAAATTTGCTGATGACATCCAGCCAAAAGAAGGATCAGTTTGATAATGAGGCTCAGACTTTAAAATGCTCCTGACAAATTTGTGCAGGATCTGTAACCAGGAAGATGAAATTCAACTAACACAAAATTAAAACACTTTATTTCTCAAGGGGGACAAATACCAATGGGGAATATCTGGGTAGGCATCAGTATAGCAGAGGGGAGTTCTAGCAGTAACCATGTATTATACACAAAATAAGTGCCAAAAGTGTTACTTGGCTGCAAAATAAGCAAATCTCATTTGGGAATATAATAATAAGCTCTTTTATTTTAGAGGCATTCTAGGTCTGGAAAACAGACTGAGAATAAACTTATCTCCCAGTTAGCTGTGAAAATGATTTATGTCCCAGAACCCAGCTCAATTTAGATAGTGAAAGTGTGTGAGAAAGAGTTTAAGCATTAAGCCATCTGACCTTGAACTTCCTGCTTGATTTTGGTTGAAGCTAAATAAATGCCTAAAGAATAAATCCAAAGCAGATACAACCGTTTCCATATCAAGGACATGCCAACTAGTTTTTAGATGTCTGTCTAGAGATAAATTTCACAGTTGAATGCCAAGCTGTCCCAGGAAGTAAGTTTTCAATGTTTGTCAACAGCTGTGGACAACTAACAGCAGTTGTCTGGACTCCTCTTTGTAACAGTGTTTTAACAATAGAACTCAAATTCAAAGGAAAAAAAAATCACCTATAACCAGGTTGAAAAAAAACAGAAAGGGATTTTCTGCTATTTACTACAAGCATATCACAGCAGGAGGGCACTTGTGATGAAGTGTGTATTACTTTTGAGGTCCCAATACTATAATGTCGGGGTCTAAATCATGTATTTCAGTTTCCTGTGCTTTTGCAGAGGCTCAAACCCTGTTGTTAGTATTGTGAGAATCTAAGAAACCTTCTTCAGTGGAAAAACTGAACAATGAAGTCAATGCATTAAATTGACCACTTTTTAAAAAAAAAAATTGGTGTTTTTACACATATTTGAGTATTTTATCAGTCTGATTCACCAGATTCGCTGTGCCACTGTCCCCTATGTTAATGACTTATCGCCATCAATGTGACATGGCCATACCAAAATTATTTCCTTGTAGGTAGTCAGTGTTTTCCTGATGAACTATATCATGTATTATAAATGAGGTCAACTTTGAAATTATACATAATTTGACTTATTTCTCAATAGACAGCATTTATATGCTGAGACTAGGACACCATTGCAGAAATACCATGGAAGATTTTCAGACACTTTCCTACAAAGAAGGTGGGATAATAACAGATATATACAAAACATACAGAAAAGATCTAAGGCAAACCAGCTTTCTCCTGTTCTCAGAATCTAATTTGCAAGTATGGATAGAACAGTGATTACATGTCATATGGGAGGACGTATCTGCTGATAAGATCTTACTGTATGACCCCTGTTACTTTCTTTTTGGAAAAAGCAAAATAATATTCACTTTAATAAAACCATGTATACAAAAAAAAAAAAAATTAAAAATTCAGAATTATTACTAGATCTCTTAAACAAATCATCTTGTTACATAAATTTGCTGTGGGCCTATTTATACCAAGGGTATAGAATATATTCATCGCATTACACCCAAAGGCATATCACATCTGCTAAATGTGTAAATACATCGAGTAATAAGATTACAGTACCTCAGAATAATTTAAGAAATCCACACTGTTAAACTTCCTTTATGTAGAAATCTGTGTATCACTGTTTATGGTGGAAAATACAATTAATTCTTCTATAAAATGAAAGTAAAACCAACAACGTTAATATTTTCTTGAGCTACAAGTCATATGTTTCTTTTATTTTCTATCTGAATTGGAAATGCATAGTCAAAACAGACAGTGTTGGCATTCAAGGTCTTGCTCAAAACAGCCAGTCCTGCACATTTTGTTATCTGTTTGCACAGAACTCACATTTGTCCTTGGGTAAGAGCTAACATACAGAATATGCACTGTTAATTTGTAAAAGGCATTAAGGATCCATCAGAAAAGCTAGGCTTTGACCCTTTCTGGATCTTAATTAGATGGAATCAAAACAATATAGAATAAGTCATATTTGTTTCATTTGCTTTAATTGATTTTATATCTGTTCTGTTCACATGATTTTGGAAAGAAATATCAAATAATTTGGCTTGCTTTAAGTGTGATATGCTGCAAAAATAATACAATAATAGCATTACAAACTTCTATTTTTCTCCTTTTTTCAATATAACTGTAAGGCGAAATTCCACCAAATGAAAGCTATAATATGTAAAAGTCCCAAGTTACCTAATTAAGCAACAAATATTGCATCAAAAGGTGAGGTTCAACTGATTTTCCTTCTGACATCTGCAATATAGACAACTACAGGAGTCTGTACTTTAGTTTAGACTCTGTACTCAAGAAAAATATTTCAGGGTCAAAGTCATGTCAGTGCAGAATGAGATGAATCATGCATGGACCCAACTGTCAATATTAACTACATCTTTCTATAAACATTGAATTAGTCTCTCAAATATGAACAGCTGATGTTAGCTGAATGACACAATATTATTGAAGTCATATTTGCTCGTCTGGGTTTATATGGCAATCACAGATTATGATAAATCACCAAAGAAATGTAAGGCAAAACACTAGAGGGAAATGTAAATTTAGGCTTACATCAAATATTGTACTTTGGTACAGCTAGAGAAATACTAGTGCCAGTATACAAAGAAAGTTGAGATTTCTTTCAAAATTCTGTGCATCCACAGTGAAGAAACATGTAAAGTATGTGGAAGGAAGAATAGCTAAAGTGGAGAGGAACACAGATTTAAATTTACTAAAACAGTTTGGTTTATAAGTTTCTCATCTGTAATATTAAATTAGAAACTAAAGGAATATTTCTAGTCTGAAATGTTGGTAATTTCTCAGCCCTATAGGATCATGACTGACAAAAAACAATTTTAAACTAGGATTGACCACTTGATAAGAAAAATATTATCTGATATGCATGCTGACATTGATTTTCTTTTAATAACAGCAATATTAGCATCCAAATCCATGCATGAATGATCTATATTGAACATAAATCCTAATAGCAGAATTTTTATTGTGAAAAAGGATAACTGTGCCTAGAAAAATATCATGTCTTCAGAGGAGTTTTTGTTTAAAATCTACCTCTTCTATTTCACCAAATATTTTTCTTTAAGTATCATTATTTATATTACATGAAAGTATTTGCTTTACTATGAATATTAATATTTGCTGCTTACTTTTAAAAATGCAATTGTTTAAAAATCAATACACTAACTACAGAATTTTAACAGCATCCCATAGGTTTCTTTATTCAGAAGTAAGTTTATTCTGTAATCATTTGCATTACATATCTATCAATTGTCTTAACTTTGTCATTCTAAACCTATTAAGAAGCAAAGTGGCCAACAAATAGCTGTAGATGTGTTTTACAGATAAGTTTTATCAGTCATTACAAAATACCTTGTAAGCTTACTCACTTATATGTGACTTTCATTTATTACCTGAAATTACTTCCACTTCTGCAACTCCATCTTAATACATTTTTTATTTGTTTTCTCATCTCTTGATTGATAATGGCTAATAAGAATTTCTAACAATCTTTACTTCACTAATCTAACTCTTCCTTAAACTCATGTGTTATTTGGATAGTTAATCTTGCCTCAAATCCTTTCCTTACAATTTCAGGTCTTCTCTCCCTCGTCTCTTCTGCAATTAGGATTGATTCTGCTTTATCAGGAGAGTATTCTCTTTTTCTCTGTGCCTTTGGGTTTCTAATGTAGTTCATCTTTCAAAAACTTTTCATACTCTTGGGTGCCATTATCAGTTTGATATCTATTTTGATTTTTCAAAGATTAAGCTATGGCTCTAAACCTGAATGTGATCTTGATTTCTTAAATGATTTCACATTTCAGCGTGCCTCTGATGTTTTTTTCTGTTACTTAACTGAATATGACCCAAGAGGTTTCCTCAGAGCAGAATAAATTAGTGACAGTCAATGGATATTGAAACAATATGATAAGAAAATAAAGCATATATCAAGACAAAAATATGTTCCGAAATTATTTTAAATGCCTGTGTTTATCACATTAGTATTCATACAATACTTAAAATAAGACAGGCTGAAAATATTGTTGTGAATGATTTAACGTTCACTTTATACATTGGCTAATTAAGCTTCATAATATTGGACAGAAACTTGTGTTTAATTAATCACAGAACCATAGAAATCCCTGTCAGATGAAATGTTCAAGGTCAGGTTGGATGCGGCTTTAAGCAGTCTGGTCCAGTCAAAGATGTCTGTGCTCATGGCAGGGAGGATGATCTGGTGTCTGACCTTTAAAGGTTCCTTCCAACCCAAACCATTCCTTGATTCTAAGATTTTAAAATGTTAAACAGTATTTGTCCTAACAGTATTGTTCAGACCCCTGAGGGACATCACCAGTTACTGGCTTCCCTTGGACACTGAGCAAGGTAAAAGGACTGTAACCTTTCAGACACAACCCATGCTTGCTGTCTCTAGTCACATCCCTGTCTTCCCTATGTTTCAATATACATTAGTCAACGGTCTGTTCCATGATCTTTCTAGCCACAAGGTGAAGTTGAATTTTGGTAGTTCCCAAGGTCCTCCTTTTTGCTCTTTTTAAAAATTATTTTAATGTTTCTCTTTTTCCAGTTGCTGGAGACATTGCCTCACTGGCATTTCTTTTTAAATATGATGGATTTATTTAAGGAGGATTATGACAAGAAGGAGGTTAAGATGAGTCAACTCTTTAACAAGTATCAAAAAAGGATTGTCTCTCAAAGGAGAATTAAGAAAAAGAGATGCAGGTTATTGGGATTATAATAAGATCTTCTAGTGCTACTGATATGGAAAAGAGTCAAGAAAGAGAAGTGAGTTTAAACATAAAACCAAATGCAGACACAATACTGATTAAGTGCAATTGACTAATATCTACACTGATGTCCTGGAAATTAAGGTGTACCATTTGTGAAAAAATCTGGCATTAACCAAGAGAATATAGTGTGGGAGAGGGAGGGCAAGTTATATGTCATAAAATTGTAATGAAGCATGACAAATACCCTTCAACTTCAGTTTATTGCTAAAGTAATCAAGCCTATATCCTAATAGCTAGATTGTTTTCTTTTTACCTATTAAAACTGCAAGCAAAACTACCTCAGGCTGAAAATAAATGTAGCCATAGTAGTCACAATACAAAACCTATTTCCACATGGGATTCACTTTTTCTTTAGAAGAGCGGGGTTGATTCTGATTCTTCATTTGAAGACTCTGGGGGCAACTACTGCTGTGCAAGGGAGGGAATAGACACCACCAGTCAAAGTCCAAGCAGACCGCTCCACCTGAGTATTTGTGTTCAGACTTTATTGGTTTTGACTCCTGTATTCATATCATTTTACTTTTCTATCTAAAAAATCCATTGCAGTTTCTTGTAATGATTTTGCTGTCTTTAAGTAGTTTAATTATCATTCTAATCTTCAGTATATAATGCAAGTAGTTGAGCTTGGAAGCTGATTAATACATTACCATATAAATCAGAAAGCCTTGCAAAAGTAGGTATTAAATTTACATTTCTGTAATCACAAGACTAGTAAAGCATGGAACCAGTCCCTCATTAACAGTTTATATATTATCTTTGATAACCCCCAAACTTGACATCCCAACAATCATGTGGTGGACACTGTAACTGTCAGGAAAATTACAGGAAACTTCATTTGAAACCAGAAATCTAGGAAACCAGACAGAGGAACCCCTGTGTTATTCAGAAAGACGCCTTCAATAAGCTGGCTTTCCAGTAATACTGCAAAAGACTTCTGTATTTGTAATGCTGATTTCTATTATTTGTCAGTGGATTTGGATTATACATCAGAAGAGCCCTTATTCCAACAGTCAACATAATACAATAATTTTTTAAAGGAAATATAGGGCAAATTTTATTTATTTGTTGGCTTAATTTTATTTTAATGCACTGAAAAGTGTTAAAATTTTCATAATTTGTTGTCTGCTTCAGTTTACACTATTAATTTACCATTTCTTTCAGTTTTTCTTGTCCCTTGAGTTTCGAGTTGGTGATTTTTAGACACTAATCTCTAATTAGTAATTATAAAATAATATAATTCAAATAGCACTTTGAATTGCTTTCAAACACGAAATTGCCACAATGAGGATGTATAACACTTCTGCATTACCAGAAGATAACACAGTTGTTTGCTAGGGCAACATTTAGCTTCTGGTTTTTATTGTTACTACCAGAAAAAGCCTACAGGCTGGTTCTACATGCCATGGAACAAAAAGGGCACCATGTTGCAGTGGCTGAATAGATAACACATGTCAACAGTGAAAAGTACAGTGATTTACTTTAATAGAAACATTTGAAGTTGCTCTGAGTCACTTATCAGTGCCCAGCAGCTTATTTCATTAGCATTTTCATATTTTCTTATGTTTTTAAAATCAGTCTGAGCAACCAGTAAAAAGTTTATGTGTAATTTACTCCAGTGCATTTTATGGTATGTATTTTTAGAGAGAAAAAAAGAGAATTAATACTCTAATCTGTTGAGCTATAAGTTGACTCACATGTAAAGTATAATAAGAGTCTGATGTCAATGTTTTAGCTATATTGTGGGATGCATATTTCAAATTATATCTTTCCACAAAGTTCAATTTGGCGAACCTGCCACAAAAATTGGAGGACATTGAAAAATCAGAACAGCGGCAGTATAACAAAATGCTTGAGGCTTGATAAGAATAGTGGAGGCATGCTGATCGTTCATCACACAGCTAAAGTTCTCTTTGAAGGAACAGAAGTTTCAAGGATAGATCTTACATTATGCAAATAACCCCCAACCTAAAACCCCCTAGTATTTGCAGAGCAGAAAATAATGCAAAAGAAAGCAGCTTTTAAGTAAAAGAATCTTCATATTTTATTGCTAAGGAGAAATTCACATTTTTGATATAATAAGTTACAGTTAAGAATTAAATTATGCTGAGTTGTGTCTGGTTCACTTTGCTTTTAGACATTACTTTTATTATTATCATAATTATTATTATTCAATACAGTATGCTGTCTGTGCTTCTGTGCTCAGATTATCATTCTTTAAATCAAGCATGTTTTGACAGAAGTAAACTTCTTCCATTCTTCTAGACTCTAAGATCTCCTACCTCTTGTTTCGTCTGCTCTTTCAGTCTGATTTCATAATAATGTAATTAGGTCTGTATTTTAGTTTTATAATAAACTTCACATGCAAAAAACTCCACAATATAAGAGAGCCTGAAGTAATCAGTGAATTTAATATTTGGAATCTCCAGGTTAGAAATCTTACTTTTTTCTCTTTTAAGTCAAGCCTAATATCCACTGCCAAATGCATTTTACTTAACCTAATTGTTACTCAGTATAAACCAAGGTGCCTCTTGCTCTTGTTTTCTTTTTTTATTTTCTTGGGGGGGGGTATGTTCTTTTGAAATATAACAACAGATAACAAAATTGCACTTATGTGTTAGAATAAATCTTTTCTGGTTCTTTAGTGCTTTGGGTTTGGTTGGGATAGAGTTTCTTCACATGTATGTAGTTCGAATTTCTTAAGAAAAACACCCTCAATATCATAGAGATGATTTTGTTATTGCTGAGAGGTGCTTACACAGGGTCAAGACCTGTTTTGCTTCTCTTCCACACCACCAGTGAGGAAGCTGGGGCTGCTCAAGAAATTGGGAGAGGATACTGCTGGAACAGCTGACCCCAACTGACCAAATAGATATCCCATACCTTATGATGACACACTCAGCATGTAAATCTTAGGAAAGAAGAGGGAATGGAGGGACCTTCTGAGTTATGTCATTTGTCTTCCCAAATCACCATGATGTGTGGTAGAACCCTGCTGTCCTGGAGATGGATGAACACCTGCTTGCTCATGGGAAGCAGAGAATTAATTCCTTGTTTTGTTTTGTGGCTTTTGCTCTACCTGCCAAACCATCTTTATTGCAACCCAAGAGCTGTTTGTCACTGTAGCCCTTCTCACTCTGCCCTCATAGCACTGGACAGGGGGAACAAGTGGCTACATGGGTCTGCGCTGCTTACTGGGATTAAATGACGAGATCTAGTCATGACATTTAGCCAACTCTTAATCTGAAAAGCCTAAAAATGAAAGGCATCTAAACCGCTACATTTGCCATGAAAAGTCAGGAGAACAATTTAGTTTTGATCCTGAAGAAATATCAACACAAATTACTTCTTCATGACAATGCGTTATTAAGGTTGTAAGGTTTCAAATATAGCAAGCATATTCTTGAGAGAAAATAAAACCATTCTTACCTATGAATTAGAATTCTTAGTAAGAATATTAGTAGAGCATGCTGGTTTTGCTACACTGAGATCTTGTGTAACAAAAACATAACCTCTATTCAAGTCTGAATTTACAATTCTAGCTTTTGAAGTATTCTAACAGATGTAACTTAAAAGTTTTCCTTTAAATTGCTTCTGGTTGTGACTGAATGACCAGTTGCAATTTTGCCTTTATAAATGCTGGAATTTATTTTTGTCAATNACCATGATGTGTGGTAGAACCCTGCTGTCCTGGAGATGGATGAACACCTGCTTGCTCATGGGAAGCAGAGAATTAATTCCTTGTTTTGTTTTGTGGCTTTTGCTCTACCTGCCAAACCATCTTTATTGCAACCCAAGAGCTGTTTGTCACTGTAGCCCTTCTCACTCTGCCCTCATAGCACTGGACAGGGGGAACAAGTGGCTACATGGGTCTGCGCTGCTTACTGGGATTAAATGACGAGATCTAGTCATGACATTTAGCCAACTCTTAATCTGAAAAGCCTAAAAATGAAAGGCATCTAAACCGCTACATTTGCCATGAAAAGTCAGGAGAACAATTTAGTTTTGATCCTGAAGAAATATCAACACAAATTACTTCTTCATGACAATGCGTTATTAAGGTTGTAAGGTTTCAAATATAGCAAGCATATTCTTGAGAGAAAATAAAACCATTCTTACCTATGAATTAGAATTCTTAGTAAGAATATTAGTAGAGCATGCTGGTTTTGCTACACTGAGATCTTGTGTAACAAAAACATAACCTCTATTCAAGTCTGAATTTACAATTCTAGCTTTTGAAGTATTCTAACAGATGTAACTTAAAAGTTTTCCTTTAAATTGCTTCTGGTTGTGACTGAATGACCAGTTGCAATTTTGCCTTTATAAATGCTGGAATTTATTTTTGTCAATTTTAAGGTCTTATTGTGAAAATCTAGAACATATTGTTGACCCTGAAGTGCAACTGCAGCAACAGCAAACAACATAGGATACAAATTTGTAATTAAGCATGTCAAGGTCAGTAAAATCTGATAAACTCATTCTCCCACAGCTACACATATACTGCTTTTCCTGACTAATACATAGTGGAAAGACACAATTATGTTTACTGAAGAGAAGAAAACTCAATGTATTACCTACAGAATACATAGTATACAATATATCGAACTTTACCTGGTTAAATAAAACATTGCCTTGTGTTACTTTCTAAGAACCCAACTATAATTACATTTCAGAAAATAATATTGTCTTTTTGCTAAATCTGCATTTCAAGTACTTTCAATAGTCATACCTTGTCCAAGTCTCCTAAAAGTAGTATGCCATGTCCTGAAATAAACTGATAATACACTCACCCCTAGTATCTGAATTGAATATTTATATGGCAATTATGGTCATATTGCAAATAACAGTAGAACATTAAAACCCCCCATATATCTGAGGTACAGAATCTATGACCTTTCTTTCAGGAAACATGTAAGTGAAATACTTCTAATGAAGCAATAAACTAGATTCTGAAATTCATTTATTATCTGGTTTGATTCACTTATTACTACCAGTTGGAATTTAATACTGTGTAAAATCTGTCTCACCAGTTTCCTTAAACACATTTCCTGGTGATAAAAAACATTTTTTTCCTGCTGTTACTTTATAACAGGGAAGTATTATATTAATTTAAGAACAAATCCTTTCATTCTCTCTATTACATTGATCACATACAAATCCAAATCTGTGAAAGGCACAATGTCCCCTACCTCAAAAGCAGTTTGCTGTTACAATGGGAAATTAAATGAAGAGCAAATAGAAAAGCTCCAGTTCTTCAAACAGAATTCTGTGTTGTACCTCACAATGCATGTCTTTTGGTCATGAAGATTAAGGCAATTAATTTTTGTTGTTTTCCACACCTGACAAATCAATCAGACAATGATATAATCAGTAACAACAAAGGTTTAATGGAACTCACAGTAAACAAGACTTAATTATTGCACTTTCCCTATAGGGGGTGCACTCTAGGCAATTAGACCACAAGGCACATTAATTTTGACTCTTTATTTTTTGTGTTCATGTAGAGATTTCTATAGAAACTGAATTAAATTATAATAGCTACAGACTTTTGTAAATTAATAATGCTGCAAAATCAGTTTGTCTGGAGATAGAACAGCTTTCCTCAATACCCAGAGAATGTTGAAATAAGAGTAGTAGGGATATACAGACAGTATAAATTTAAAGCACATTAAACAGCTACTGCATTTGCTTTCCAAACTACTGATGAGAAAGCTACACAAGCACTTTTACTGTTTTCCTGATATTCTCTGTCAAAAAGTTTGCACTGTGCTTATAAAATATAACACAATGAATTGTGAAAACCTAGTAAAGCATGATCTTTTTTCTGGTCATGTTTCTTCTGCTATGAAAATTCTATTTTATATACACATGACTGAAAGGTGGCTATGAAGCCAAAAAAGACTCTTACAGTCTGATCCACATCCTGTGAGAGTTTAAGTGTACCATGCAAATCCCTGTGGACTGTGCTATGCCTACTATAACTCTTTTAAAGCTCTGCCTCCCATTAAACCTGTAGGTGTGGATATCATGATGTGGTTTTGATATGACTACCATAAGAGCTGGTATTGCAAAGGTTCTCATGAAGGACTCAGATGAGTAACTTCTATTTTCATTTCTTAAGAGTAAATCTTCACACCTTAATTTTCTCAATGAAATACCTCAAAATAAAAGAATGACAACTAAAGTACCTTCCCTTTCCTCCTGAAGTTTCTTAGAGGCTTATAATTCTGTTTATGAGAAAGCTAAAAACAATTTGTTATTAATATTTCAGTGTAAGAAACTGTGATTCCTCCCTGTTCACAATCAGAAAAAAATCAGTTTCCTATAGAGAAATTTTAAATACTTAAATAATGATTTAAAAGCTGCAATCAGGATGAATTTAAAAAATGACAGCTCAGATTGGTGTATGGAAAACAAATTTATCTACTATTCTTTAAAATGAGATACTACAAGAATTTAATATAAATAATAGTGAGGATGTAGTCGAAGTAAAGACTGTAAAGCATTTATATGATTCTATGTTTTGAAACAGAGACTAGACCACTATCAGTGTTGTAAATACTAAATGAAGTGAAAACTGACTCACCACTGGTTTCAAAATTGGGGTTATTCATAGATAAAGACTGCATGTACATAACAGGGATTTATTCTAGTCCTAATTCTTGTCTTCTGCTAGTATCAGTGATATGCAAAACAGCATACAATGTTTCACAATCAGAATTGACAAGATCAGTGAAAGAGGGGCAAATTAGGAATGAGACTATTTACTGATATTGGGGTGACAAACTGTAAAACCAGTATTGAATACCAATTACTGAGGCCAGATGTGAAGTCATATTTTCAGACTGAGAATATAGTCTGATGAGAATTGTGGCAATTGGTTTAAAGTACTCAAAAAATTTCAGAACAGAGAATAGCATGTAAAAGCAAAGGAGTTACAACAACAATTGATCGCACTGTCATCTTTAAACCTGAAACTCTGCTTAAGCTACACTGATCTGGAATAAAAGATTCTGCACCAAGTATCCTGTCATTTCTGATAACAGGCTGAGGTCCAGTGTCTTGTGCCTGGATGTTGACAAAACATTAATTTGCTTTAGAAATAGAGAATATAATTTTAATGGTGATTATAGTAATCTGCTGTACTTGCAAGCTGTGGTGGAGAATTCATCGTTAGAAATGTGCTTTACTGGAAAAGTTTATCAGTTCACAATCAAGTTAGTTAAAAAAAATAATCTGTAACTTGTGTTATGCTGCAGTCAGGCTAGATAATCAGTGACTCCTTAAAGTTTTGTAATCTGTGGATCTGTTTACAACAGGTGGTCAAACCACAGACTGGAATAGCACCTCTGGATAATAGGGACGATAGAATCCTAACTGCAAACTGTAAAGGTGAATTTCTTGCCAATCCCATAAATTTCAAGAAAGAAGCAATTACTCAGGCTTTCTGAGAGAGATGAATCCCATCCAGGTTGACAGCTGTCATGGAGTAACACCAGTGGGCATGTAGGAGCACTCACCTGCATCAATCTCCTTCCCCCATTGTCCTGAGTAGAACAGGGGAAGAGGGAAGAAATAATAAAGCAAGAACTATTGCAGGCCACAATTTAGGAAAAAAAAAAAAAAAAAGAAAAAGTTAATAAGTGAGGGATAAGTGAAAGAAGATAGAAGAAAGCAAAACAAAGTGATGTAAAAACAATAGGCAGTCATAGACCCTGAAAATTCCTGAGCAAAAGTTTGCAAATGCTCCTAAAACTCCTTCTCCCTATTTCTGTTGAGCACAACATTATGTCCATGGAATATTTCCTTGTTTAGTTCAGGTCGTCTGTCTGGTTGTGTCCCCTCCAAATTATTGTTCTCCCCCAGTTTATTCACTGATAAAGTGAGAAACAGAGGAGGCCTTAATGCATGCAGACACCATTCAGCAAAAGTTATAACACTTGTGTATTATCAATGTTATTTTGGTCAAAAATATAGATGGCACCAATGACACCATAGGTATTGCTACCAAGAAAATTGTCTCTGTCATAGCCTGTACAACAGATAAGAGAACTGGCAATTTTATTTATTTCCATGAACAATTTGCAGTCCTGTCAATCAATTTGTGTAATTGATTGACAGAACTTATTGACTTATTGATTGTGTAATCAAAAAGTTTTGCAATTTCAAACCCAAATTATTTTCTTGATATTTCAGGTAGAATGTCCTATAATGCCTATATTATATTAACTCTCATGTATGTACTTCAACACTGGTACTGGGATTTTTCACTGACTTCATTTATGCTTTAGGAGTCTTTAAAGAGAGTTATTACATGTTCAATATTTCCACAGAAGGTATAAATAGAGAAGCTGAAATAATAATTTAGATATCTATACTTGCTTAGCTGATAGGTTTCTAGAGTTTTGACTGTATTTCTTTTGACTATTAGGCAGCTGACATTCATTTAGATGCTACATTCATACAACTAAAAACAGTTATCTGTCATGTGTAATTCAATTCAATTCCTCAGTCATTACTGATATATCTTCAGTGCTGACAAAATCATCATTTATTCCACCTCTTGCCAAATTTCAATTTAGCATGAAAAACTTCTGAAGAGATTATATACCCTCTCTGGTACAGTTTTCGGTTCATTATTAGAACCATTGCTTGTTTTTCATGCTATTGCTAGAATTGTATTTCTGTACTGTTAAAGTCTCATTGTTTTGTCTGATGCTGCATCACTTGTCCAGTTATTAAGATTCCCACTCCCCTTGATCAGTTATTAAGACTCTGGATTACCCTTCACCAGGTAACACTGTTAGACTAAATTCAAGCTCTTTATCAAATATGTGGACAGCAAGCACAAAATCCAAAGTGGTAAGATATTGATCAATATATAAGCTTTACTGACAACTGACTTTCTAGATTCCTCAAAAAGATTAGACCCTGTTTGAAATACTGTACGAAAATTTGGATGTCTTGGTTTTTTAAGCAGTTTTGGATATTAATGATGAACTACATCACTAAAAGGAGCTGGACACTGGCCCTGCTGTGGCATCTCTGGGGGATTGTCTGATAGCCCTGGGCACTAAAATTGTGTCCTGAGACATGGGCAGGGTGAGGGAGACCTCCAGACCTCAAAGTCCATTAGTGCATTCAGGTACTTGTGAGATATTCTCCTGTGACGCAAAAGTCACTAATTGATATATTTGGTAGGACCTCTGAAAAGCAATTAAATTATAAGGAAACCGAATGAAACATTAATTCTTCACCAGTTTTCTAGTAAATATAATGGGATCCATAGGATCCCAATGGTGATTTATTTTTAGACAAATTTGTCTCAATATCTATAATTTTTAAATTTAACCTGGACATTCAACTTTCAACAGCTTTTGTTCTAATCTCAAAACTATAGGGTAAATACAATTTCTTTTAGTTGTAGTGTCTCCATTATGTAAAAATACAGGTAAACCCTTGACTGATGTCAAAGGCTTGTCTGTACCATTTAGAATTCAGTCTTACAATGAGATCACTTGACCAGCAAGGTTTAGCTTAATTTTTTTGGCTTTATATTCTGTCTGTACTCCTAGTTTTTCTTATAAGGTTCAATAAGCAGACAAATTTTCTTGGCTGTAAAATTACCATGCACCTCTGCTAAAATCTAGTTTAGAAGTTTTTAACTGGTGCTCAGTTATTACAATTAGACATATAGACACTGTGAAACAAGGCCTCAATAATGTGTAGTTTAGAGTTCAATCCTAACTCTTGGCAAAAGGGACTGTGGGTTCAGGCCCTTGAGGTTAGCTGCTCTGTCCCATAGACTGTGAAATAGATGATGTCTATTCCTTCACTGGTAACTTTCATTTTGAAGACCTTCTTTCATGTGTTGTTTCACAGATACCCAAAAGAAACACTCTCTAAGTTTAAAATACTGCTGTAAATAAGCAAAATGAAAATAACCTGGTGTTTCATTTCCACAAAAAGAGTAAAAACTCTCTTTCCTCACTCTTCCAAGATTTCTTCTGCTGCTGAATTGAGAAATCACTAAATCATCTCACAGTTTTCATGAATATATCAATTAAATGTTAAACCAGATCCATAGATGGTTATTTTTTAAGGTCAAATTTAAATTAAATCACTCCAAGGTGAAGGATATTGTTTATATAGTAATTGTTAAAAAGATACCAACATGCCACAAGTCAGTTTTCAAGTCATTGTGTTCTGCTTGGCCCAGAGACAAGGCTCGTATTGATCTTGCATTTACTTAAGATGTACTTAGGGCTTTAAAAAAGGAAAAAAAGGAGCACATTTTTTTATTCTAATACTATTTCTATTGTATTTTTTTCTATAATATCATTGCTATCAGTACTGTATATATTATTTTTATGATCAATATGATACATAGACCTCATCTAATTTTTTTTAATATTAATATAAATATTATTGCAGAAGCCTCTTACTTTGATACTTTCCAGCAACAGAGTTTAAAAAAAGTTTTAGAATTCTGTAGCAGAATGATGAATATTCACTGATGTGGTTATTTAAGACTTGAAATTTAATAGCATAAAGAAAAGCTCTCTTGAGGTATTTCAACTAGATGATTGCAGGTAGTCCACTGAAAAATGTAAGAAATGTAACAGGGGTATTTTTGTCATAATATAATCATATCCCTAAGGCTGTAAAAGATACGAGATTTAGCAGAATATCTATAATTCCCAAGGGGAGTGATTATCTCCTGACAACTACCCACCAGATTCGCCTTGCTGCTTTTATAAGAAGTCTGCATTGTGTGAGATAATGCAGCTTAATTTCCTAAAAGATAAAGTCAGTTTGACAGCAGTTTCAGCATGTTTCACATGAAATAATCTGCCATTATTAAATAATATAACATTAAGAATATTCTCTAGCTTTTGAGAGTCCTCCACCAATTCAGTGATACAGTGTAATAATAAAGATGAGCAAAGTGAAATGTTCAACAAACTAAGGATATAGGGAGCTTATGATAATTGCGAAATATTATGGAAATTTCACTCTCTGTAGAAAGTTTTAATACTTTTTGTGGTTGTTTGCTATTTGCTTGTCTTTGTTCTTATTTTTTTCCCAGAATATTGTAATAAATAGAGTTCAATACTGTGCTTGCAACAGTACAGATGAAACTGAGCTACCTTTAATCTAGCTTTTTAGGTAATGACAGTGAATAACACCCCTGAACACAAAAAATGCCAAATGCAATATGTTTTCTTCTCTGATTTTGAAGTCCTTTCTCAAAAGTCTAGGAAGCTGCTGATATCCAGGCTATCCATTAAGTTTAATTTACTTTGTCCCAGTGACTCAGTGTTATGGGAGATTCAGTTGAAGAAAAACTGTGCAGAACAAAGTATGACATAATTAGCATAAGTGACATATTAAAAGTTAGATATTAACTAACTATCTAAACTCATCTCTTCACCATTGATAGGAAAAATATCTCCAGATAGTAAGCCTTATTATCCCTTATGTCAAATTTTGTAGATTATTTATTGCTTTTTTTCTTAAATACATACATTCATCTTTTAAAAAACATATTTTTGGTATAATCATCCATCTCTAGACTTTAAGTTGTGCAAATCTCCATTGAAGTTAGCTTTTGCCATTAGAATAAATATTCCAAAAAGTAATAAATGGTAAAACAGGTTATAATCAGCTCCTCCTACATACTGATGCAATAAGAGATCATTCTAATATCTAGTATCACAGTGTCATACTTAATTGAGCAATGTATGAGTTAGAAAAACCCAAAGGAAAAAAAACAAAACCACCCACCTGCTTAATCACACCCAGAAGACAAGATAATAAAAAACAGCAAAAAAGAATCTCAAATTCACAAAATTCTATTTAATGAAATTTAATTAAGACCATTAAATTTAAATGACAAAGAATCTACTACTTCTTTCCAAACTGGCACTTTCAAAATAAATACTCATAAGAAGAGAGGTTCCAAAAATAAGTAACAAAGGATTTGCTAACAGATGTAAGTGTGTTTCTTTTTGTGTCTTTATGCTGAATATTTTAGTCACAATCACTAAACATGAAAATGGATTAGTTCTTATTCATACTAGCACATTATTTTTATCAGCTCAACAGGCTGAACTAGGTTGGATATCAATATTAGAAATTACTTTGAACAATGTTAGTTGGAATCAGGGGAAGGACTACTAAGATATTGAATTATTGGAAGGCTAGCATGACAGAATAATGGTTAATAAATAAGAATACTTGTCAACTCTTTTAAAAATGCACTTCCTTGGCTAGCTTCATGCTTTTTGGCTCTTTTCCATAGATGTTCATAGCAATTGAGTTTTACATACACAAATTATCAGAGAAACTAAATTTGTCTCATGCAAGTAATGTTGGTAGAAATATATTTTCTTTTTATTCAGTCAGAGAATACAAACAATAGTGTACAACTTACTTGAACAAACAGATCTTGAAAAGAAAAACCAAAGAGCTTGGAAAAGAAGCATAAAACATTGCAAAGAATGGTTGGTGGGAAACGAAGCAATGATCACTTTAGAGTAAATCTGAGCAAATGAAATACAAAGGAACATCATGACATCCTTGCCTTAGTCTTAAAAAAGGAGAAAAATCAAAAGGTAGGTAAATAGCTCCTAAAAAGTATTGATATAAATCATCCATTTAATTATGAACATTAAATTAACCTTTCCCTTGGAAAAGGTCAGAATTTTTCATCCTTAGCATTTAGTCCTATGAGCATATAAGAAGAGATAATTTTAGATAACTGAGTTTATTAAGTTAGTTTATCAGCCTGGAGAAAAAAGGGATTGAAGAAAAAAGGATGAGATGGTTTTAATATCCAAGATGGTTCTGGAAACTTAATGGGCTTGTGGACTGGGCACTTTATATTGCATGCAATGCAGAGTCCTTCACATATGTATAGTAAATCCAACAAACCAGATTTTCTTCCATCCATGCAGATCAGTCATGCAAGGCATACGCATTTAAATTAGTATAAACATTTTAAACACAGCAAATTCAGGCCCTGTTTCAAATCAAATCCCACGTATATGCAAGCCAGACTTGCACAAGACATGTAACTGGAAGACATAATGCAGAAATGTTTGGAAAAACTTCACAGGACTCAAGATTTTGAGTCTGAAACTGAAAATTTTGAGCTTCACAGAACTTTATATCAAGAAACCACTGGTATTTCTGAGACTCCTAAAGGACCCTTAAGTAAACCAAAAGTCAAATTTAGCTTGATTCCAGCAGAGTTAAAAATAGTGGCTCCCAAAGGGGTTGAATTCCTGCCATGCTTTCTGGAAAACCAAAACTATCTGCAAGATTGATAAAGAATATTTTTCAATACTTTTGTTATTTTATGAAAGCTAAGGTTTTCCAAAGACATATCCCTAGCCATGAAAAAGTAAAGGGATTTTAAGCAATTTGTAATTCAGATGAAGTAGGAACTACCTTAAATCCCTACAGTATCCTGGCTAATTAATGAAGCATTTATTTTACATCTTTTTCTTCCAAGCCTTTGGCATTGTTTGACAGTATTCTTTATATAAACGTACTTCTCCAAACAATATTCCTTCTCTGAAGAATAATTTCTTACACAGCACTGTAAATTCCCAGACAGAAATAATACTTCACAGTTAAAAATTCTTGTGATTTACATTCTGTAGTCCTGAAATATGGAAATATGGGTTTTCAGTTTGACAATTTAATAATTTGGCGATATCAGAACTGAAAAAAAAAAAAATTAAAAAAAAAAAAAAACAAAAAAAAGCATAGAAAGTAAACAATAAATATTTTGGTAAAATAAATGACAGTTAAAAAGGGATTTAAGAGAAGAAAGTCTGGAAGTCTGGACTTGTGGCCTGGGAGGGGAGATGTTCACCTGTCTTCAACACAGGTCAGCTATATTTTGAATTCATAGATAGGATGTGTCTTGGTTTGAAGACAGGTTTCTGCTAAGGAAGGTGGAAATCTCCCTTAGAATCCACAAGTGTGAACCCCCTTCCCTCCACATTAGTATAACTTTGGAATCAAGGGCTTTCAGGCAAAGATATGGGGAAAAGGAATAGCAGTTTTTTACTAGTGTCTGTAGCAAGGCAAACAATCAACAGTAGCAATAACAAACAAACAAACAAAAACAGAAGATGCGGTGACAGAAGTCCCTGGGCTGCCAAGCGCTTTTCCCGTTTGGTGCAGTTCCGGTCACAGCCGGCAGGGGCGCTGTCGGGCTCCCGGCCGGGCAGGGCGGGTGCGATGACTCCCGCGCAGCTGCAGGGGGCGCTGTGGCGCTGTCAGCTCTGTGGGTGCGGGTTGTGGCGAGGGACAGCGAGTCAGGCGGGCGCCGCAGCGGGATGGGCAGGGCCATGACGGGCGTGCAGCAGACGTGGGGCAGAAGCTCAGAGCAGGGAGCAGGGGTGGCAGAGATGGGATCACCCAAGCTTGCCGACAAAAGGTGTCAGGGACTCCTCAATTCGCTCTGGCAGGGAAAAGTGCGGGGTGGCGGTGGCTGGCCCCTTTCCGTAGAAGCTGCTAGCACAGCCAGGGAGATGTGCACCCCAGGAACGCATCCTTTTGTCCCTAGCTAAAAGCTCACTCACCAAGGAAAAGAAAAATGGCACTGATCCAAGATCTTCCCACAGCTGGCAGCTGAGAGGACCCGAAGCTCCCCACTGCTGTCTCTCTCCTTGTTGCTGGTGGTCGGTCCTGGAGTGTCTTCTCTGATGACCACATCTGTTCTCCCCTCCCCACGCCCAGCTAGCTCTTTGTCTTTTACAGAAGGAGTTAATAGTCCTTAAGTATCCAGCCATTAGTAACCTAGCCCCAGGAATGGGGAAAAATTCCACACCCCTCAACCTCCAAGGGATGAAGGATTGTAATCAATATATATTGTTATGTAAGTTATGAGAAGACTACTTATCCTAGCATTTTGGCAGAGTTTACTTTAAAATGCCAAGTCATACTTTCTTATTTAAAGGCACCACTATTATCAGGAATTATTTCTAAGACATCTTTGAAGGTTTACTGTTTAGAGGTATGAAAGGAAGCTTAATGTTTAGCAAGTGGAATCACTAAACAGAAATCAATTATTGGAGAGCATAACATGAGTCTGAAGCTTTTGTTTTGTAATTTTTTTAGTAATAAAATTTTGCCATGGAAACATTTTAGGTTTTAATACAGTTGAGAAATTGATATATTCTGTTTGCTAGAGGGATACTAACCTTGACATTTGTGATGTGGAAGAAATTTGAATATACATACTCATAAAATGCAATTCAGAACGAAAATACGTCTGATATTCTGGCTAAACATTTCCAACTGAAACCATAAATAAATTTAGAATCAAAGTGAAACTACAAGAAAGCAAAACAGATTCATTACAGAACTTGAATTACCCAGATGTAAGCTCTGTGTGAGTCTCTAGTTCTCTGTAGAAGGAGATACTTTTTCAAAACAAGAGACTGACAATGTTGACAGGAAAGAGATAGGAAAAAACTGTAGCACACTAAAGGAATGATCAAGAAGAGATTTCTCTCTGAACAGAGGAGAGCTCACACATCATTTTCTGAAAACATGGTTTACACATTCTGAAATATTTTAAGGTGTTCTGTCTATATAATATATATATTCTTGAAATTCAAAGCAGGTTTTCATACATTTTTATTTTTCTCATTGAAAATAAGAACAGTAAAAATAGCTTTTTGCATCTTGCCTATCCTTGAACCTTGTCTGAATTAAAATTCTCAAGAGATACAGATTATACATTCTAACATTCACCTTTTTAAAGGAAAGTGAAAATTGTGCAATATTTTTACTATGGGTGATCTATTAATGTGATGTATTTCCAAAATTTTTAAAAAAAAAAAGTAGGTAATATTTCTTATGTATCCTTCTGCTCAATATTGAGACTACTTTGAAAAAAAAAATTGAGAATGTTAAGAAAATGGGGTCCTAGATTGCTCTGACTCAATCATTTAGTCTGATTTTTTATTTTAAGGGTAATCTAATTTTACAATGAATAACAATCTTCAAAATGAGACTGAAATTCCTTTGCAAAGAAAAAAAAAAGATTTTATTGTATTGTCTTGTCTTGTATTGTCTCTAGCATTAGGTCAAATATTTCTATAAACCCCTAGACTTTTATTGCACAAGACTCATAAAGCTCTTAATTAGTTAGGATACAGGGACAAGTTATTGACAATACAGGAAATTTGGCATGTAAAATGAGAACAAATAAATATACTGTACTAACTGTGATCCCACAAAGTTCACAAGTGCAATTTAGGATTCTAAATCCAAACTGATATTCAGAAAAGCCTTATGTAGCTGTTATTAAACTGATTAGTTACTTTGGCTAGACAAATTTTGGATTCCAGCTATATTGATATATAAATTTATTGTTTTCATTACTCTGACACCTGAAGTTTATGGCCCCATATATCCTAATTTTAATTGTTCTGCATCTGTTGGAGTTTAACTCACAGTCACCCAGCCAAGACTTAACAGTCAGGTGTTTTGGAATTGTTGCTAAATCATCTGAAAATGCATGCTCTTAGTCATAAGAAGAGCAAGTTATGATCTGAAATCATTAGTGATCAAAGTATTCTTTCAGAATACAGGAAATATGTACTCCCTCTTCCCATGTTTTTGTGTCAGATAATTTAAATTTATGAGTGCAGTCAAAGAATCGCAAAATCAGAACATCACAAGATTACAGAATGATTGACTTGGAAGTTCAAGCAGGGTTAACGACCAGCTTGCTCAGGACTGTGACCCTGTTGCACTCTGAATATCTCTACAGATGGAGATTCTGCAGTGTCTGAGGACAGCCTACTACAGTTGCCCACTTTCTAAGTAAAAAAAAAAAAAAGACTTTTTGTGTGCTCAGATGGGATTTTATGCTTTTCAGTTTGTGCCACTTCCTCTTGTCCTGTCAGCTGGTGCTAGTGAGAAGAGTCTGTCTGGCTGCCATTTCTTCATTCTCTCCCATCAGGTATTTATACACAATGATGAGGTCCTTCTTGAGCTTTCTCTTCAGGCTGAAGAATCCCAGCTCTCTCAGCCTCTCCTCATCTGTCAGATGCTCCACCCCCTTAATGATCTCAGTGGCCTTGTGATGTAGAAGCCCCAGGAAGTCTATATCTGTCTTGTGCTGGGGAGCCTAGAATGTGACACAGTGCTCCAGATGTGGTGAGAGGAAAGATCACCACCGTTGACCTGCTGGGACTTCTCCTGCTGCAGCTTTGGGTGCCATTGTATTTCTGTGGGACAAGGGGCCATTGATGGCTCTGGTTCAACTTGCTGTTCACTAGAACCCCAGCTCCTTTACTGCAAAGCTGCTTCCTAGGTATTTATGGGAGTCACATGGTGACAGAAAAATAGTTGATTTTAATATATATGTATATTTATATATATATGGGTGTGTATAGGTATCTATGTAAACACACATATGTATATACATATACATGTAGTTATATGTGTATTCATACAGTTATATATACAGCTATATTTACATAGTTACGTAGATATCCTTGGACACATATTCCATTCAGACATATCAAACTTTCTTCAGTGCCAGACTCCTGCCCATCTTGATATAGCTGCCTCATTCTCCTTGTGTTCTAAAGATGCCCAGCCCTCTCAAAAGATAAGCATGATTTCACCATGCAGGCAGTGAAAAACAATGAATATTTCTTCAAATGGAGGCATGGTTTTCATTTTAGAAGGCATGATACTTGACAAGGGTTCTGTATTATATTATTGCTTCAGCATAATATTAAGGGCTCTATAAACACCTTAAAATTTATAGATTAAGTATATTAATAGATCAATTATATTAATCAAAGCTGTCTACACACAAACTAAAGTCTGAACATGCTAGATAGGTTAGTGTGGTCTCACACTGCAATGAGTATAGTTTCTTAATTGTCTGTTTGGCTCAAGAGCTATTGTGAACAAAAACGTTTCTAACTTTGTTCAATCACATAGAAGACAGCTGTGTTAAGCATGGCCAAGTCACTGAGAAGAACTTCATACTGCAGTTGAACTGACTGTTAGTATGCAAAGTGCCAATTTGATGTCCAAGAATCAGACTTCTCTAAAATATAGTCAGTGTAGACATATTGGCATTTTTTTACAGGCAGTCATAACTTCTCAGTCTAAGATTTCTGGCATTTGTAGACAAAACTGTTTTTAATGTTATTTTACAAGAGATTGTTTTGTTAATTTTTCCCTTTTTGGTTTGCATAGTAGATGTACAGGCAAAAATGGAACCCACGAAAATATTTTTCATTCAAAGGCTTTTGAAGATCTGAATCTTCTCTGAGTCTTGTATAAATGTGCCCTTATCAGTACCAGCTAGATTTCATTGGTCATCTAGAATGATTGAAGTTATAATGTTCAATTAGCTTAAGGCTAGCCCAGAAGAGTATTTTTTTTTCCTTTTAGTCCTTTCCTGGGTGTCTGTTTCTTTGTCCTTTTCTTCAAGCACTAGTATAATTTCTCTGCCTGTTTTTTGTCATTCTCCTGTCACACTATTTGCTCATCTTGCTTTGACTTGTATGGCTTTATTTAGGGCATTTATTATCTCTCTAATTAGAAAATCAGTGAATTTCAATACCAATATCATAATACAATATTACAATGCATAGTTTGTTCCTGAAATTTTTAACTGTCAAAATTATGTAAAAAATGATGTGGTTATGAGAGGAAAGTGTTAAGAATAATATAGAATCATAGATATTGGTCATAAAGTTTTGAAAAAGTGCCTTTATGTGTATTTGAAGAGCAGTGCCCAACTGAAATTGTAGAAACTAATTATGTATGTGTTGGTATCTATGATGTTTTAAAAAAGAGAGACACTAAGGAGCATGACTGTTCTGCAAGTATTCCGAACAGTCCAAAGGCAGTGTATACTTTTAAATGCACTAAGACGAGTCATTGAAAATGTCTATATAGGGGGTTCAGGCCCAATTCTGCACCTAACTGACTCCAGTCAATGAGAATTTAGCCTCTTATTTCAAAGAGATTTGGACTGAGCTCAGAATCAGATTAAGAAAATAAATATTGTGAAAGTATTCCTGATTGTTTTTAAAAGTATCCAAATGCAGTTCACTCAGTGTGACCCCAAAAAACCTAGTGTAGTATCAAAAAAACTAGCTGTGTAATTTGATGCCCAATTAATCCACCTGGACCAATTAACCCAAAAAAGGCTTCCAGACTCAGCAATGTAATAGCAACAGAAATAAAATCATAAAGAAGAAAAACGCTGAGTGAAGCAAACTTTTTAGGAAAATCAGTAGAGAATTAGGGATTATTATAAAAAGGACTGGGATCAAAGATCTTTCAGACAAGTTTTCATCAGGTTTCAAGATAATAAAAACTATTTTATGATACTTATAATTCACAGATGCACTGAAAAAAGGTTGGCAAAATACTGTAACTCTATTGAAATCTTTGTTTTTCTTTGTTTTATTTTGGTTCTGAGGGGGAAGGAAGAGTGATTTCTGCTAAATTTTCTGGTATTTTAATTGGCTAAAATTAACTAGAACACTTGCATCTCTGAACAACTGGAATTCTATTAAAACACAATAAAGAAAATATTTGATTACTGGAACAAGAGCTGTACATTTGTAGAAGTGTGGGCTTCTGTTGCTTGCTGGAATCCCATCTCCTTTCATTTTCTACCTATTGAAATTATGACAAAATATAAACATGGAAAATTAGAAACACTTGTGTTTCCTTGAAGAAACTTGAAACTTGTTTAAATTCTCATATTAGTAAAAACAGCATCTGAAGTGGTTGATAAATTACGCACCAGTGCCCAAGTTCTGTGAAGAGAAGCAACAAAAATACAGGCCAAATTATCTTGATCAGTTATGAAGCAGTACGTGCTGTCAAGTGCAAAAATTGGAGGGAAGAGTTCTAAGTTAATGCTGCATAACTGTTGATGTATAAACTGAATGGTATCTTCAAATCTCCTCTCTCTTTTTTGCTGTTACCATTTTCTTTTGTTACTTTTCCCCCCTCTCTCTTTCTTTCTCTCTTTCCAAAATGTTCCCTAGATTTTCCATTTTTAGTATTAACAACTTCACACCTAGTGTTCTTCACACTCTTTGCTGGCAACGTCTGTTCTCCCTGCCTACAAGAAGATAATGATGAATAATGTAAATACCTTAAAATGCATTCCATATTAAGTGTAAACTATGTAAAATATTCCAGATCATTATGAGCTGGAATAGAAATTGAAACTCAGAATATAGAATCTTAATATACATATATCACAACAGCATTACTAGTATAAGCAGTGCTTTCATGAATATACAGGGCAAATATGGGCTGTTAAATTTTCAGAAATTCACATTCATGAATTTTTTAACTCAATGGAATTCATTATTTGTATTTGGAATAGCTTCAATAGTGCTTTTTAATGGAAAATAACTGTAAAAATTAATTCTATATGTATTTGAGTGTACATTATACATAGCTGTATTGTTTTTTTTTTTAATTGAAATAGCATTTTGTATGAAAGGAAGCATAAAAGTATAACTTATTACTGTCTTTTCCCAGGCTCATTATAATCCTAGTCATAATGGTATTGTCCATACACAAAATTAATGTGACTAAATCTTCATTTCATCAAGATTTTCAAGTGCACTAATTTTCATGATGCAAGAATAGTAACTGTAATCTCCTTCATCAGGCAGATTCATCAATATTTGGGACTTTGCAAGTGAAACCAAAAAAAGAACAAGATAGAGTAAAGGAGACAAACAGTTCTACTGTAAATCAATCTTAATAAGGAATTGTCAATTCTTAATAAAGTCTTTTCCAAACTAATTTCCATGTCTGTGGACCATACTAGAAATTAAAATTGTATTTTTAATTATTTGTTCCAATGTTTCCTTTAATAGAAATTAAATAATAATTTAGTATCCAATGTTAGTAGCAAATATTCGGTGGCAGATGACTGATAGATTCATGCTGAAGTATGGAAAAGTCTATAACTGGATGGCTGAAACTCATAATGGGAATCATTATGGCTTTGTAATACAGTGAGCTTGACAATATCTCTTAGCTCATATATGTAGCTATAAGCAAAGAAATTCAGATGTAATATCTTTTGAGAAAAGTTGAAGTTGTCTGTTTCATAGAATGTTTGTAATTAAGATTTAACTAGGTCTAGGTCCACTAATTAACTAGGTCTGGGTCCACTGAAATTTCATTCAGGACAGGTAGACACCAAAACAGAGTTTGGTGCAGCTCAGTAGCTTTGGTTTGGTTTGAAGTCTGCAGCTCCGTTGTCACGGTTTTTATATATAAACTAAGCATTGTTTCATTTTGTATATTTATCTAGTATCACTGCTCTTGGGAGAGGTATGCAGGATTTTAAATCTTGTCTAAGGGCTTCACTCTAGGACATTTTATGGAACGTTTAATGTAACAAGTAATTGTAATCCATTGCAGAAAACACTGCAGAGGAATTGAGGAGATTTGGTTCTCTGACACTAAAAATCCTCAGGAGTTTTAGTAGTGTGCTACCTGGTCTTTCAGCCAGTATTTCATGCCTTTTAATCCCTGATGACTTGCATTTAGTATTATAAGGAAAAGAAAAAGCACATAAAGGAAATTAGTGATTCTTCTTTATTACCTTTTTTCAAGACTTCTAGATGCTTATATATAGTTAATGGTGCCCCATTAAACACAGTATGTGATTTTGTTATAATTTTTTATCTATTAAAATACTATCACATCAAGTTAGAAGTATTCAATTAATTACAAAGTAGACATCTGTAGGTAAAACATAAATAATGACTATTAGGAAAAATTTGTAACAACTCTCTTTCTAAATTACTAGAAGTATTTAAAGTTCCAATTGTATTTCATACACTCTGAATAAATCTTTTTGTAAAGCTATAAATGGGACTTTTTTATCTAAAAATAGCCTTTTGATTTGTGTACTTTTAAAGAAACTTGTTGACTTAGCTGTAAGACAAAGCTCTCCTTTATTTGGCATGTCTCTGTAGAATTTTTAATACAGAATAATATTGCTCCTATATAAAAGACACCCCATTCTAATGGTTTTAAATTTGCATGATTTTCTTTGATGTTTCTATGTTTTTCAGTTTCTTTTACTGCATTATGTTTTCTAGGGGTTATGAAAAGTCTAATTAGACATTAAGTCTATTAATTTTCTGCTTTTGAGGATGAAACTCAGGCCACAGAACTGTCACATGCTCTGTTTTTCCCAGTCTTATGATGGCATTTCTATAAAATTCATATTTCCAGACTGACAAAAATATGTTGTCAGAAACCAATACTTCCTGGTACATGGTACACTTGTGGAAAGTGTGGTTTTCCAGTACCATTGACACTAGACAGTAAAGACAAAATTGGAATAATTTCACCTCATTCTGGTCTATTCAGCTTTTCAACTGAACTGTTCCAGAAGCTTTTGCCCACTTTTTACTTTGCAACCAAAACTTACATCTCCATGTTTTAAAACACACTTCTGCACCTGTAACAAAAACTGTGCATCATATCAGATCCTTTTCATTAAAATAATTAATAAACCCAAACCTAGTAAAATAATACTATTTTATTGACTCAAGAGGAGATGTAGGTCTAGGTGAAAGGGAGGGAGAAAATCTAGTTAATATGCTTTAATTGGTGCAATCACAGAATAGTGCTTTTGTGGTCTACTCAGAATAATTTTTTTGCTGGCCAAAGGCCTCTTCCTTGAAAAAATACAATAAGCAGTTTGAACATAGCATATATTAAGCAAGCCACAGAACAAATATTACTTTTATTTTATTTTAATAGAGCCTGAGGATTATTTGAAGAATGTTCTGAGGGCTCATTTTTTTTTTTTAAAAAGAGAAGTTTACTTAACAAAGAAATTTTTTTTCATTCGACATACAAGAGCAACATTTTGAGTATATTTAGGTGAAAAATTGACTTTTAAAAGTAAAAAGAATTAACTTTCAACTTGTTATAGGCATGAAACCATCTCTATGAAAACTTAGGTCCTACCTGATCTTCTCAGATATCTTTTGCAGATGCACAAAAAAGTAGTCCACAGTCTGTTTAATGTTCACAAACATTAATTGTCAAAGCACTTCTTCAACTACTTGAGGCCTGTAAAAAATTAACTTAATTCAGATACAATGAATAAAAAACTTCATTCAAAAGTGCCTTGTGAAAATGTTTTTTGAGAACCATTACTTCCCTCTGGAGGGAAAATGGAGAAAAATTGTATCTCAGGAGAAGACAAGGAGTTATTGATCTTACGTTAGATGATAACACAAATGAAACTTTGCCTCATGCCTAAGACAACCATTTAGCTAAGGAAAAGTTTGGGCTGTGAACTTTCTCTAACAACCATTTTGAACTATACAGTTGCAATAGTATAATAAGTTACAGGAAAGTTCAGAAGGATTGCAGACAGAAGAGTAATCAGAAAAGCCAGAAGAGGTATTCAGCTCAGCCTAAAATACATATTAAAGGCAAGATTCAGTTGCCTAACTACTAGAATTTACTATTATATTAGTCACTGTGAAGCCCGTAACAGCTGTTCTGGAAGTATTTGGTTCTTAGAGCTCTAAGTCCAGAGTCATGCATATCAGCCTTCCACACATGTCCTGATTACACTATGGTGTGTGAGATTACACCACATAACTGTTAGCATATTATCACATCAATTCCTAAACCTCATTTGAATGTAAGGGAGGTTTAGAAATATAAACCTCCTCGTAGATATTACCTCAAGATTCTGCATCTAAAAATACAACACAATCTTTGTTGCTGAGTTAGTACAGCAAGATTCAATTCTTAAACATAAAATATTATGCAATTTTAGGCTCTGCAGACTAACCTGACTTCATTCCTGTTAACATTCCAGAAACAAACATACATCACATATGACCTACAATATGTTCTGCAGCCTAAGATGGGTTCACAGAGGGAGGATCCTGTTTAACTTATTTGGTACTCGTCTGTGATAAAGCTACACAGCCACTGGATGAAGTGAAGGTAATAGAATCATAGAATATCCTGAATTGGAAGTGACCCACAGGGATCATTGAAGTCCAACTACTGGCCCTGAACATGACCCCCCAAAGACTCACACCATGTTCCCCAGGAGCATTGTCCAAACACTCTGTGAGCTCTGTCAGGCTTGGTGCTGTGACCACTTCCCTGGGGAGCCAGTCTCAGTGCCCAGCCACTGTCTGGGTGAAGAATCTCTTCCCAAAATCTAAACATAAACACAGTCTCAGAGATTAACTTTCTGCAAGAGGTACTGCAGGAAACAATATTCACGCTAACTTGTTCATGCAATAGTCATCGGATTGCCACTCCTTCTACTCACAATATTTCATATCTACCCTGTAAATTTGCATACAAGATGTAGAGAAATAGCTATTTGGTAGCATCTAATAGCACAACCAGACTAGTTTTCTTTAGGCAAAATTAAATGTCATTGTACCCCAAGTTGGAACATAATTTATCCATGTATTTCTTCGCAACAATAAGTGAGCTTTTAACAGCCATTGCTACAAAGACTTAATAAGATACTACATACTTTCCACATTGTTGATTCTAAATATAGTAATTAGACTAAGATGCAATAAGCTTGCAATAAAACTAAGAAGATACAGAGGCATTTAAGGAAATGTTATAATTCAACTAGACAAAAAGCTGAACTAATCAACATGGGTAAGATATACAGGGAATATCCAGAGTTGGAAGGGACCCACAAGATTTCACTGAGTCTCTGAGCCAGAATACATTTAACAGAAAAAGAAAACCAAATTCTAAAAATCAAACAAACACCAAAAAATCTGTAGTCATTTTCATTTCATTTTTACTGCTTTACAGGGTGTTTTTACCAGGAGACTTCTCTATCAAAGGCTGAAGAGGTAGAACTTTCCTACATCTTCCCTCTGGTTTTAGTTCCTTTTTAGTACTATCACAGTCTGTTTTGAAACGTGCATTGCTCTCTGTGGCTGTTGGCTATCAGTGGCTCATGGAATCTCACACAGAACTCCAGACTGGGGTTCATGAATTTGTCACTGATCTAAAATAGCTGGATTGTTCTATTTCAGATCATGGCAAAAACATTTTTATACTCATCATCCCTCAATACTCTCTACCACTGTGACTAATCAAAATGATTATTTGTATGGATGAAGACCACATTCTTTAAAAAAACCAAAAAACAGCCCTGTACTTTTTAACTTGCATGTATAAAAAACTCAGGATGACTCAAGAAAGGGCTTCAAGGGCACTCTAAGGGCATGCATGATTGAGTATAAATTACTAATCAACTCTTGGGCTCTTAGGTTCAAACAGTGGAATGCCAGGGTGATAAAAAGTCCTAAGATCCTCTGAGTAGAAATAGAATGCTTTTACCGAAAAATATGAAAGATGATACACCACCCACAGTAGCACCAGCCAAGGTTGCGTCCTGCATAGGACTACACAGTGTTTGATAAAAAATTGCTGAATATACTCAGATTTTATAGTATTTCTCACAATTCCTTTGCTTCATCACTGAGTGTCACTATGGCAAAATCATTTTTTGTCATGAGTGGCTCATAATGATGACAAGAATTTCTGTCATATGTATAAAAAATTTCAACTGCTTCTATAAAGAAGGAAACAAAATTTTCCCTTAACAAGATCCTGAATCCTAACAGATTTATATAATGTAAAACATTGACCATGAATAAATTAAAGTAATCTTAATGCCTTTTCCTACTTTCCTTCATTTGTGGTCTATTCCACTAATTCATTTTGTTTTTCCTTTGTGACAGTCCACTATGAATTTGTAGCTAAAGAAATATAGCAAATTCAATATCATACCTCAATATCAACAGTTTGCATCTGTCTGTCTGATAAATGCCTTGTACATGTTTCACTCTTCCAAGGCCACTTATATAAAGTGTTCAGCAGCTGGTGTGTGGTTTCTAGTTTCATTTTTCCAATAACACTGTGGCCAAATTTTTTTTTCGTAATAAAATTTTTACCATAATTTCAATCAATGGCATTATTAATACTGGAAAAAGTCAAAGTAGAAAGAATCCCAGTTATCTTTGAATTAAGCAAGAGACAGGAGAATACACAGTCTCATTTTCACACAGCACAAAGACACTGCTTTAGCCACAACTTGGCTAAATGAAAAACCTCACACCTTGCCATCATTTTTTATTGCTACTGAAAAGCAATTTTATCTAATATTCTTCTTATCTTTATGACTATTCCATATGTAATTTGCATAGGTAATTCCAAAATGAAAAATGGCGCATCTGATGGTAATTACACCTAACATTCAGAATACAGTTAAGGAAATTTAATTTACTTTACAATAACTTTCAAGACATTTTGTGTTACACATTTACATGTAAACACCTGAAAATATTAACACAGTGATGTCAATAGATAAAAAAATATTTCCTGAAGGTCAAGGTGAAACAATAACTGCTTTTAATTAGGTGAATTCATTTCAACCAGTCATAATCATTACTCTTCTTATTGTAAGCAACTAGAATTGTTGACTGATGTACCTGATGAGGTTTGACCTATTTCTGGAGAGGGAACAGCAAAAAAACACAGTGAAAATTTCATGATTCACTGCACACTGACATAACCATCTGCACCTACATTCCACCTGGGACTCTTGTTGAATTATCCTTTTTCAGTGGTTAGGGAAAAGTTGCAATCTCCTGGTGATGTTCTTTTGAAATAGATGTGGCATCAAGAGAAACCAGTAAGGGTGTGAGGTGGGATAAAAAAAAAATATTTTCCTCTCAACCTAAACTTTACTGGTAAATAAGCAAGTGATATATCTTGGTTTCAAGTCTTCATTTTATTTGTGGTCATATTAGTAAAGTAAGATCATGCATCCTTACTTGTAAAAAATAAATCACTCTCAAATATTTTCAGACCAGATCTGTAGTGGCCTAGATTAAGTAAATTCCAGTGTGAGCTTACTGATTTTATGACATTTTTAATTATGCCCCATGTGAATATTTGTTTACATTATCATATATGTGATGGTCCTGATGTTCTGTAGTAGCATAAGTCTTCATGTGTGGAGTTGGTTTTGGGTTTAGCTTCAAACATAACAGGGCAATGTCATGTCATACTGTTAAATAGAGATAATATCCAGAGATGCAGAATACCTTCTTATAGCTGTAATTGTATATAAAAAGATTAAAATCTCATCTCTATCATATGACCCTATGTGATATTAACTATGTCTGAGTCAAATAACTTTAAGCAACTCTACTGATAATGTTAGATGAATTTAATACAGAAAAGACAGATAAATTAAAATTTTATTGATTATTTATTTTTTTAATAATTGACATTACCAGCACTTTAGTTTCCCAGTCAGATTGATAATAAGGTAAATTTTCCTACTTCTGCTTTGAGATCTCCGGGGTTTGACTCAGGAAAGGGAAGAATAAGCTCATGCACAGTGCTATAACTTCTGTAGTTTTAGCAACAGAATAGTGTTCCCTTTGCTGAAAATGGAAGGCCTTACAATTGCAAAAGTTTAAACTTTCTGTCAAGTACAATATTAAAACTACCTATCAATTACGATTTGAAGCTGCTTTATGAAAGTTGTAGACAGATCAAGATATTTGGATTCTAAATCTATAGAGATCAGCAAATAACCATTTGGTCCTATTGAGTCTAGGGTTTTCTGCTCTTTTTGTTGGCTGATAGTGGTGAGTAAATAATCCTTTTAGTAAGACTGCATGTTTCCTTTTGATTTATAGGTATGGAGCTTTAAGGATCAGTCTACCGAGTGAGTTGTACTTACATAAATATGGGAATTTTTTCCTATCAATTATTTTTTCTGATTATTTTAAATTTTCCTTTTTTTAATATGTAAAAATATTTATTTTAATGCATGTTATTTTTTCTTTATTCTTAATAAACTTTAGAACTACTGCATCCAGTTGCCTTGTGTACACATTTAGTTGCCTGCCTCATTTGTAGTCATACCACTATATCTGTCCCTGCCTACCTCCAAAGCCACACTTAAAACATGAGTCTACTGTAGTTCTTATCTTCAGGAATTCTGAAAATAAAATTTAGGATAATGTTTCACTTGGAATTGTAGAGTTACTTATTCTTGCACAAGACTATTAATTTAAAGTATTAAATATATTACTACAATAAGCTTCTTGTTTAACAAATAAAACTAGCAAAAGTTAACTGCATCCAAACTGATGTAATGAGAATTTGAGTGATATGTATGTTCACAATAGTTGTTACTATGGAACAGTTTCTGCAGAATATCATGAGTATGTTAATTGTATTCATTTTTATTTTTGTAATTGAAGACTATTTTCCTTTTTAATAAAATGTGAAATATTTCAATCTCACTAAAGTAATGAATATGCAAAATCATAAATTAATTTAGGTGGAACAAGATTTGGAATTTTGGTTTTTAGCATAGCGGAACTGGCAAATGTACAAATGACTGAGATACAAACTTGCATAATTTTCTGCTATCAAATGCAAAACAGAAAACAAATCCTCTTTCAATATATCAAGCAGAGTGTTTCTGTATGATATAAAAATATTCTTCTGATCTAGGATAATGCTATAGGGAAACATTAGAAGTTCTAAAGCAAAAAGAAATATGCACTTTAAAACTTAATGCCGTTAAAACACATCAGTGCATTCAAGCCATCCAGATCTACAGTTACTTCTTGCCTATAATCATAAGGATCCTTACTACGTTCTGTTACCTTGGTCTTCATTAGTGCCACCAAAAACCTTAAAAGACTTTTGGATAGGATTATTACAGAAATTGAACCTTAATTGGAACTTAATCTCTATAATTATGCATAATTACCCATGTTTATTACTCCTACGATGAGCACAGATTTTTCTTTAGCTGTAAGGAAAAATGAGTTAAAGCTTCTGGAAGCACTGGATAATATGATTTGCATGCACTTCACTGACTTTATTAGCCTGTTTGGTTTTAAAATTCAATTAAAAATGTATTTTCACTCTTTGACCTTTGACTTTGGTGAGAAATATGAATGGAGGAAAGTACAAGTCTTGATGTCAAGTGACAGCCATTCATTTCTTTTATTTCTTGTAACATGGGCCAAAAATGATCTAGTACTGTCCTTTGTATGACTTCTTTCCACCCTGAAATCCACAGATGAACCAATGTACAAACAAGGGAAAAGAAGGGCACTTTTAATCCAGTTTTATTATTTTTCAAATATAAGTATGATTAAATCAGACTCTCTTAGCCCGAGTCTTTACTTGAGTCTGTTTAAACTGCAAGTCATGTTGGTTGTCACCCCAGGGAGTAGATTTGTGATAACACGCCACAGTCATTTGTAAAATGACTCTTCATAAGCAATGCAGCTTGCTTAGATGAGTTTCACCATTTGTAAAGAAACAGTCACATGTCGTGACTTCTGTTTGTGCATATTAATTTTTCTGAGCTCAATCTTTTAAAATTTGATAGCTGTGTCAGCAGTATTTATAGTCAGTGGCCACCACCATCATCAATTTTGTGAAATCAGTTATGAGGTTATATCCATTTATTTTTATAGTCACAACCATCTTTGCACCTGCCTTGGAGTTATTTATGGATATCATACCTGTGGTGTTTTCCAAGGATAAAGAAATACTATGGCTGTGGAAAGTGTTTAAAATACACAATTATTCTGATTTGGTGGTAATACTTTTTATTATTTTATTTTAAATAATGTTTTTATTTTTTTATTATGATGAAAAACAAATATATGATCCCAATTCAGTTTTTCTTCTTTAACAAGAAAATACTGCAACATTCCTTAAAATTAAATGAATGGTAATGCTAATAAGGGATGCAAAGTCAGTGTTGTTTTCTTTTACAGGTTCCTACCAAATTGGATAATAATTACTATCAGAAATCCAAGCCTGATTCAATGTATGCTATTTCTTCTGATGAAAGATGACAGTAATAAACCTGTATATATGTTATTTAATTTTTTCCCTGTTTTTTATTTATCTTGTGTGAGTGATCAGGCAAGCTTTCAAAATCATATCTTATTATTGGAAAAGGAAAAAATACAGATGTGCAGCATATTCAGGTAAAGAAGTTTGATATTGGTATTAATCATGTCAGTTAGATAGATGCTAAGAGATGTCACTAACCAGATTCTGGAGGGCAATTATATACATATGTACATATACATACATATGTGTGTGTTTGTCTGTGTGTGTGTGTGTGTTTGTCTGGATGTGTGTGCAGACTTTTGGATTTGTTATCCAGCTTGAATTTCTTAAATCTGGAAACAATGAAAGAAGAATGTATACAGGATCAATGCTGTCGCAAGGAAAACTGGAGAATCACACTTAATCATACAAAGAACCATATAGTAAAAGTGTTAATTTGTATCTGAAGAAAAATAATCCCTGATTAATGTTTCATTGATGACTAGATCACCTAAATAAATATACTTTGAAAAATATTGATGCCTATTTCTTCTCTTTCAATTCCATTTAACGAACCAAGCTCCTAAATTAAAGGAAGGAATAATTTGAATTCATTTATCTAAACATACCTGCATGTCTTAAGTTTAAAAAATATTAGTCACCTTCAGCTCTAATATGAAAAAGACACAGCCATCTCCAATATGAATGGCTTTTCATAATTCCCTGTACCCCTACATTAGATCCAAGCATAATGACCATGCTTCACTTTTACTCCTACACCTGTATCCATTGCCATTCACCTGCAAAGGATCAATTATGGTTTTTTTTGCAACCTTTTGTTACTATGATTCTGTGATTCTATTTAGTCCCAGTCTTAGTTTTTTATTTTACATTATACAGTAATTAAATACAAGAAAATGGCAACAACATCATAAACAAACACCAGAACTCTGGATGTTCTATTTTCCCTTGAGGACCCTGATGAGTGTTACTTGCTTTATCTCTTTAGTTCAGGGGTAGCTCAGTCCATCTGAGGGTATTTGTAAGTCACTTGCTTAGTTCCTACATCCTTACTGTACTCTGGAAGAAAGTGAATAATGATTTGCAAGAAGTTCTAGGCATAGCTAGATCACTTTGTATCTGTCTGCTTCTGATGCTAAAGATTGTGTGAATGACGCCTCAACAGATTCAGGCATCTTCTAAGTTTTCAGGTTTTCAGATGAAATTTTTGAATTATGTTTTTTAATGCCTCAGCTTCACTTAAGTCCTTACTTTGGGACCTTTTTGTTACATTAGATATAACATTAGATCTGTAATTAAGACTGAGAAAATTATTTAACCATCCATCATTTATTAAATAATTTTGTCTTTTTCAGTGTGTGAAAGTGTCATTAATATTTTTGTATTAAAAAAAGAGCTACTTTAAATTATTCAACAAGGACACTGTGCATATAAATAACCATCTTGGCAAAAGACACAGTTGTTCTGTAAATTATCAACATCCACTGCAGCTACCATCTCAAATAAAGGGGTACTGTGTAGCATACATGGTTACATGCATCAGGTCAATTCATTAATAGGAAGGGTATGGTACTGGTTGCAAAAAGGTCTAAAGAGCCTGCTCTGATAATTATTTGGAAAACTACTGGAAAAAAAAAATTAAAAAAGAAAAAAATCAACAAATAAACAAAAAAAATCCCAAAACCAAAACCAAACAAACAACAACAAAAAACCCCCAAACAAACAAACAAAAAAAAACAAACCACCCCTATAAAACCCAGACAAACAAACAAGTACAAAACCCTGTTCCTCTAATAATTTTTAAACACTAGCTTCATTTCTGTAAGTTTGTCAAACAGAAACTAACTGCATTAATAGAAACAGTATAAAGAAATGAAGTATGATCAAGATAAATAACAAAGGAAAATACTGAGTAAAAACAAATGCCCCCAGCACTTTAAAAAAAATGCATATGGTGTATATATATATATATATATATATATATATATACACAGCCCTATAAGAATGCTGTCTTCAACTGCGAATTTGTCTTGTTTTACTGTTACAACATACATTAACCTTGCATTCAAATTTTCAGTATGTAGCTACGGATAAAAAGATCTGATATGTATAATAGAAGTAATAGTGTTCATATGCAACTCTGACTATATGCACATAATGATGGTTTTTCAGTTTAGGAATAAAAAATCTTCAAAGAACAAGGACCTTAGATATAGAGAAGGAATGAATACTTTGAAAATTCCTCCAATGTAGTGGAATGACAGTCAAATTGATGCAGCATTTAAGGGCCAAATCCAAGTGAATTAGGAAATCAAGGTGAGATTTAAATAGATTTTCAATTAAATTATTTTTATTTCATTTTTTTAACCACTTCTCATTATCTCTTTCTCAGATTTATGAGGTTTGAAACCCATTCAAGCTTTCAGTAGTTGTCAATTCCATCAACTGTGATTTCCAGTGATTTCATGATATCTTTCTTAAATATTTTAATGGGATGCATTTGACAGATATTTCGTCTTCAAAGTTCTTTTTTTGTTGTACAATGATGGATTTATTTTAAAAAGTAATTATCTTTTAAATAGCAGTATAACATATTGGACAGCTGCATAAATGATAAATCTTATTTCATTATTTGTATATGTCTTAGGGAAATTAGTTTCAGAATTAGAATAAACCTAATGATAATCTACAGTATCCATTCAGGATTGCTGAACAATCTTTTAGCTAAACTGTGTATTTCATATTTCAAAGATGTTTTATGTAAAAGGAGTGGTGGAATACTCTTCAGTAATACCTTTAGAGCAAAAATGTAATAAATCATTTGTTTAAGATGCAATTAGCAGTTAACTCACAGTTTTTCTTGAAGCTGGTATGTACTATATCTACATGAGACATGATATAATCAGGAAGTTGTCATACCTCAGCACATCACACAATTATTTTTAATCACTGACATTACTGAAACAAACAAATCAACCAGGTTTCACAGTATCCAATTTCAGTCATCATTATTTTCTTTCACAAGCTTTAAACAAGTTAACATACTGAAATTACTGAACTTACATAAATCTTAGTGCAAATCTATTTTAGCCGTCTGACAGCAGTGCATGGGCATAAGGAATGATAAATAGTATATCTAATTTAATGATAATTAATGCAAATGTTTTCACAATGCTGATTGGTTAGGTTTGTGTCATTAGAATCAAAAGACATGCATGAAATGTTTTTATTACCTTCATTAATGTTGGTAAACTCAAGAAGTACAGATATTATGTTGCTATCATGGGTTGCATATTAGAACTGGCAAGAACACATTTCTGTATGCTGACACTTTAAAATTTTAGTGCATATTAGCAAAAGTAATAAAACCTATGTCTGGCTCTTCATGCCTTAAATATAATGTGGATACAAATAGTGAAATAGGGGACAAAATGAATTTTCATCTCTTTAATTTTCATATTACACATGTATGATACAATTAATGTACTAAATAGACTAACAGTTTTCAAGTTTTTCATTTAGAAAAAGGTTTAGAGGGTGTAAGACTGAAAAACACACTCAATGTACTCATGTTTCGAACGTGGACAGACTTTGTCAATTTCTCCTATTACTGACTTCTTCTTCCTTAATTTTCCTTAGATACCAGTTCAATATAAATAAAGGATGTTAAAGATTTTCTCAAACATTCTAACTTTGTGAGTTTCTAGTCCTCAGAAAGTTGTTTTTATTTGTGTATTTTACTGAAACAACTTGCAGAATATCTATGATTAAGTGACAATAGATGATTATTCCAAGTATTATTAGTAGCTGCATATACTATTAATTATCACATGCCACAAACAGGACAAATTGATTCAGCACCAGTCAGAAAGAGCCCAGGTAGCCAAGAAGGCAAATGACACCCTGGCCTGTATCAGGAATAGTGCAGCCAGCAGGACCAGGGCAGTGATTCTTCCACTCTACTTCGTACTGGTGAGGCTACATCACAAGTGTAGCGTCCACTTCTGGGCCCTGCGATTTAGGAAGGACATTGAAGTGCTGGAGCATGTCCAGAAAGGGGTGACAAGGCTGGTGAAGAGTCTGGAACACAAGTCCTGTGAGGAGCGGCTGAGGGAGCAGGGGGTGTTTAGTTTGGAGAGGAGGAGTCTCAGGGGTGTCCTTATGACTCTACAACTGCCTGAAAGGAAGTTGTAGCCAAACGAACATCTGTCTCTTCTCCCAGGCAACCAGCAACAGGACAAGAGGACATAAGCTGCCCCAGAGGAAGTTTAAGTTGAACATTAGGAAGAATTTCTTCACAGAAAGAGTGTTTGGGCATTGGAAGGGGCTGCCCAGGGAAGTGGTGGAGTCACCGTTCCTGGAGGTGTTTAAGTAAAGACTGGACGTGGCAGTCAGTGCAACTACATAGTGTAGTTGAGAAGGTGGTGTTCGGTTATAGGTTGGACTTGATGATCTCAAAGGTCTCTTTCAACCTATTTGATTCTGGGATTACGTGAAAGCATCATTGTACTGGATACTGTACATTATGGGAAATGATTCTCCTTGCTTAGTTCTAACTTCAGGATGATTGCAAATAGAACAAAAAATTTTCATGAGGAAAACTAGAAGATTATTTGAGTCAGAGGAGATTCCTGATTAAAGGTTATCTTTTAGATTATCTTTTCAAATGTGTCTAGTTACATTATTTTTTAAATTTACTCAAACCATTCAATTCCCTTCTTTCTGAAGATCAGTCCACAATGAAAGATATGCCACCTTTTAATGGAAAAAGAAGCTCTGAAATTCATCCTGAAGTCTTTCTTTGTTTTGCTACTGACGTGTACTTTCCAGCGTTACTAAAATTTCAAAACTAGAACACATTCATACTCATATTTTGATCATTTCAGCTGATTTTGGACGCCTGCAATATAAATCGTTGCAGCAAGATTACAACTATGCATACTAGGCTGGTAAGATTTAAGGTGAGTTATCTGAAACATAGGTACTAAGTATACATCTGCTTTACACTGAAAAAATTTGAGTTCTCAAGTTCACTTTAATTTTCCAAAAAAGAACTATTCAGAACATAGCACAGAAATTTAAGGAAAATGAATGGTGTAAAAACATACTTTGGGAATATTATGACTTAATTATTAATTTGATATGGTTTTGGACTTGTACAAGTAAAAATATGCCAACATTTAATCAAATATTGTAAAAAAAACCCTCAGATATTTCCAAAAGTCACCTCTTTAGAAAGGAATTAAATTGAAAAGGAATAATGATGTTCATTGTAATAATGTCTACTCAATAAAAAGATATAACAGCTTCTGTCTCTCAATAATATTTTTACAGTTTTTCTCTCCAAGGAGAGGTAGAAAATTACTAGTAATTATGTACATATAAACACTTCCTCTGGATGCTATTAAAAGTCTCCAGAGAAACTCTATTAAGGGCTGTGCCTTTAGGAAAAAATAGAAGTATTTCATAGGATAAGATTATTAGGATTGGGAGAGTTCTAGCCCAACCTTCTGCTCAAAGTAGGTTTACCTGTGATGTACAACTGACTTAGTCCACTCAGGTCTAGAAAATCTCCCAAGCTGGAGATTGCACAATCTCTAAGAGCTACGTGATCCATTGCCTGGTTGCCCTTTTAAGAAAAAAAAGTTTATTCTTACACCCAGATTAAGAGTCTCTTGTTTGAACCTGTGCCTGTTGCCTCTAATCCTCCCACCACGCAAGGCTACGAAGAGCCTTGATCCATCTCCTCTATCACCTCACCCATCCCCTGTAGTTACTGACAAGCTGCTATTAGGTCCCCTTAAAGTTGTCTCTTTTCTGGGCTGAATGAGCCCCTATTGGTCATCCCCTGGACAAGTGCTCCAGCACTAACCATACTGGTAACCCTCTAATTTGCTCCACCTAATTTATGACATTTTTTTTTATGCAGCAGGCCCAAAGTAGGTAGCTTTATGAGACATGTGGTCTCATGATTGCTGAGTAGAGGACAGTCATTACTTCCCTTGATTTATTGGTTATTATCTGGTTATCATGGCCCCAGATGCTGTTGACTATGTCTGCTGACAACATGCACTATTTGATCATTTTCAGGTCTCTGCCCTAAGGACCCAGAAGTTTTCATCAAACCCACAGCCTGTAACAAAGCCAGGATCTTCCTTCCTAGGGTAAGACACAGCTTTTGTCCTTCAGCATTTCATTAGTTTAATATTAGGTCCTTCCTCCAGCCTGTCAGTACAGACACATGCTTGTAGACACATTACTCCTCTGGCTGACTGGTATGGAGAACAATCTAGTAACAATAACCTTCTGAGCCAGGTCATCCAAACAGCTTATTCTTCATCTGGTTGTTCACCCACCCAGTCCATAATGTACTAACTTTAAAACCAGGACATTGTGGAACACGGTGTCTAAATCCTTGCTAAAACTGAAGAAAAGACAATACCTACTTTCTGTTCACCTGTGAACCTGGTTATAGGACAAGAGCAAATGGTGTCAAGTTCTGTCAGGGAAAGTTTAGACTAAATAGAAAGAAAAAAATTATTTTCCAGAAGGGGTCTCAAACATTGGGATAGGCTCCCCAGGTAGGTGGTTTTGTCACCAACTCTGGAGGTATTTAAAGGACATATGGATGTGGCACATGGTCTAGTAGTAGAATTTACATGCTGGGTTAGCACTTGGACGTGACCATCTTAAGGGTATTTTCCAACTCAAACACTCAGAAATTATATGATTCTATTATCTGATCACATAGGACAGACAGGAGGATCAAAAATTATTTAAATACACCTGCTGCAGCACAAATATAAATAACCACAGCCACAGCCAGAGCCATTTTGAGATGCACCTGCTCTGCTGTGGACATATTCATGGCCAACAACTCTTCACAGTGTCCTGCTCTCATGTGGACTTATCCATAGGTCACAGTTCCCTTGATGTGAGCTGACACTGGAGTTCCCGTGTGTCCAGTACAGCAGCACAGGAACAGCAGCAAGGCCCTCACCATCAGCCAGCCCAGGCACATCCCTGTTGCTGTTATTGTTAGCGTGGAAACACATAACCCCAGACAGGTTATATGCAAGGTGCTTTTATTGAGGCGCCGGAGGAGAGGGGTACAGACCCAAATCAAACCCCACTATGGATTTCAGGTGCTCACATTATATACCTTTCTCATTACATCACATATCAATCATTTACCCAAGTATGAATTTCAAGACCCGCCCCCCCCTTCTCCCCTTGAATGGTCATCTATTCATTATTATTTTCACTGAAGCGTGAGTTTCAGCCCCCCTTTCCAAGTGCAGCTACACAATTAACTCATCCATCTTAGTCTTCTAAGTGGAGCACACCAGGTCAGGCTAGCCTCCTACCATCCAGGCAGGTGCACAGGTTCAGGCTCGCAGGAACGGAATCTTGCTCTTGGGGCCTAAACATTTTAACCCTATGCTATCATTATCCCCACGCTGTTCCCAGGCACAGCAAAGTGGGGGGATAAGCAGCACAGCAGTACAGACAGCAGCAAAAGCAAAAAGCAGCCATTAATGAGCACTAGGCTCTAATATACAGTAAGCCACGCAAGTCCTGTGGCAAGCACAGGAGCCTGATGATCAATAGCTAAACAGTAACAGCAGCTACACGTTCAGCCAAGCCCATTCCAACAAAACCTGTTGTTATCTTGAGCCCTTCAAGCCCTATGCTGGATGCCAAAAAGGACTGTCATGGTTTAATCCCAGTGAGCAGCTAAGCACCACATAACGACTTGTTCAACACTCTCAACATGTGGGAGAGAATCAGAAGAATAAAAGTGAGAAAACTTGTGGGTTGAGATAAAGACAGTTTAATAGGTAGAGCAAAAGCCACGCATACAATGAGAGCAAAACAATCAACTCTTTCACCATTTCACATGGGCAGGCAGGTGTTCAGCCCTCCCCAGAAAAGCAGAGCTTTATCACATGGAATGGTGGCTTGGGAAGAAAAAATGCCAACATCCTCCTCCCACTTCCTCCTTTTTCTCCCCTCAGCTTTATATGATGCCATATGGTCTTGAATATCCCTTTGATCAGTTGGGCTGTGTCTGTCTGTCCTGGCTGTGTTCCCTTCCAGCTTCTTGTGCACCCCCAGCTTCCTTTGTGGTGATGTGGGGTGAGAGGCAGAAAGGGTCTTGGCTTTGTGTAAGAACTTCTCAGTAGTAACAAAAAAAAATTCCTCTGTTAACCAACACTGTTTCCAGCACAAATCCAAAACACAGCCATGTGACAGCTACTGTGAAGAAAATTAACTCTATCTCAACCAAAACACATAGCCAACTCTCTTTGGCTCTGTCCTGTGCAATTCATACTTATTATTTTCTCTTGTTTTAATTCATCCTGAGGGTACAGGGTCTGGCTGGGATGTAATTAACTTTCTTCAGAGCAACATGTGTGGTGCTGTGTTTTGGATTTGTGTCTAAGACACTGTTGATAACACACCAGTCTTTTGGCTATTGCCCAACAGGCTTTCTCTTCATCCAAATCAATTACCCCATCATTCAGACTGGGGGTGAGCAGGAAATCAGAAGGAGTCATGGCTGGGACAGCTGACTCCACCTGGCCAAAGGGATATTTCACACCATACAGTGACTGGGATACTTTTGACCTGGTTTCTTTCAGTGTATCAGTCTCATATACCAATTAGTTAAAGCCCAGCTAGAGATCATGGGAAGGTTTTGGGAAATTTACTGTGAAAATTATGACATAATTCCACACAAATGTAAAATTCCTGCAGTAATTTCATGTGGTACTTTTCCTCTCTTGCCCCATATATTTTATATTCTCCATAGCAGGGAGATTTTACATTGGGTCTAAATCTTAGTGAATAAATGAATTCCTATAAATGTACTATATAAATAAAAGTGTGTATTAACATCATATGAAGGCTGACACCAATATAATTAAGATGATAGTCACATATATCATAAAATTCTACCTTTTTTTTTTCTTTTTGCTCAGACAGAAGAGATTTATGGAAACAACGTTTTAATCTGATAGCATATATGTTAAATTAATGCTCCCCATGTTTCATTTTTTTCATAATCATATTTAAACCTCATTTTTGTAAGTCTAGAAGATTAAATTCAAGACATACTTTCTGAATTTAGGATAATTTCTTTATACCATCAATTTCAGACGAAGCAAAAATGAATACTGTGAATAATTTTATGCAGATTAAAATCATGCTTCTCTTAAATTGTTAATATTTAAAAATAGAGATTTTAAAGGAAAGCCTGCAGAAACAGACTATCATTTTAGTAATACAGGAAGTGTGTGTAAAACTTTCTTCAAAACATGAAATTAAGAAAATCAATAGATTGTTCCTCACTAAACAGTGCTTCAGATGAAAAAGCTCATCAGAATCACATTACCTGAATGTGAAGGCAATCTGGTCTATACAGTGAATAAACACCATGGGATACTGTGTCTTTTTGAACTGAGGAATATTGCCTCCTGTTCATTTTCATTTTTATATCACTTCTCCACTGTCTTTCATTGACTTTTCAGTAGACATGTGATCATAAGTTCATGTCTTGCACATATGCATGTTGTGGTGTGTGTTTAAAATAAGTGTACTACTGCTGTTAATACAATGAAATTATCTCAGCCATATCAGCTTTCTTTAAGGCTTTGTGTAAAGTCTTTATATTATACAACAATATACACTGCAGTATTATAAGGAAAAAGAGGAATATCTAATGGATTTAATTTATTTTGTAAATGGCACCTGAAAAACAGTCCAGATATCCTAAAACATTTCAAACTCGTATGTGTTGAAGGTTAAGAAGCTGAAACAAGTCCCTTAATTTGGTCAGCAGAGGAGGTCTTCAAATTCTCCTAGGCTTAATTCAGTTGCCTACACTTAGACTGTTTTTCAGCACTGTTTGAAATATTGTAAAGATTTGTTCAGTTGCCTGAACTTAGAAACCTAGTGATATTTCAAAAGCACTACACTAATCCACCTAACTCCATCCAATTTTTTAAAAGGTTTGTGGCTCCCTTAGGTCCTGTCCCTTAACCTCCAGCCTCATGGAACATGGATTACATATTTTAAGACTTCTCAGGAATCTCAGGTTCAGCACCTGAGTCATGACTTCTTCTATTTGCCTCTTTTTGTCTGAAACATCCTGATAGAAATTACAGTTATGACTAAGCACTTCTGAAAGACCAGTCCCCATACAAAACATTCTGAGGGAATTAAGGTGATGTCCTAGGGCACCTGAATAGACACATTTATTTCCCTCTACATTTGTTAAAAATAGCTTTTCTGAATGTGAAATGAACAGAATCATATCTTATTTCTCAGGAAACAGGAGAATTCAGATAGTGTGTAAACTTATAAACTGAGAATTCCAGACATTAGATTTGATGACATAAACATTCATTTTCCTTATTGTTTTGAGTTTAAGACCAAATAATGTTAGTAAGAGAGCTGATATATGAGTAAATTAGGAAGGGAAATATAATCCTATACTAATATTTAATTTTCATAATCAATGGAGAAAAAAAAGACAAGTGGAGTAATGAATGATAGATGTCAGAAGTAAGTTATACTTCTTTTTATATCATTTTTCTCAGTTTACTGCAGGGAAACCATCATTACACATGCATAATGATGCATATGACACACAGAAATATCAGATCCAATGACAGTCTTTAAAGACTTTTTTTTTTCTTTAAGTGTAGATAGATACTTATGCTGTCAGAAGAAAATACAGAATAATGTGGCAATACTTCTCATAATTTTGTATGAATCCAATTTGCTGCAGGTAACATATATCCTTTCTAATTCGCTGTGGCTTCGAGCATTTCTCTGACTGAAAGCCTCTGCCCTTAAAATGCAAGAGGTTTTCTGTGTCAAGAAGTGGTATAAAAGTAGTTCCTATGGGGAAGTGCATAAATGAGTCTAGATCCATGCTGATAAATTATTCTGTCCAAGAAAAGATCCAGTCTTCAGGCTAAAAGGTACAGAGAACCTGGAATTGATCTTAAAGCACATTGGCTACATTGGTAATACATAACATTTACAACTGGGACTCCCAAGCCCGAATGTGTCTGTTACACTACAGCTGAAGTGGACTCTGTGTCTGTGAGTTCTGGGACTCAGCTATGATTTGGCTTAAAACATCAATAACTGCAGTTTTAAGTCATGCCTTCTTCTCCTGATATGTGACAAATGACTTTGGGAGGAGAGGGAGGACAGTTTTAAAGATTTTGTAAGGGGGGAAACCAAAGTGTTGTTTCAGTAGTGTTGCCTTCTGGAAGTGGTGCTTGCAGTCTTGTTGGACCAGCTAGTTCAGATCAAAACACAACAAAAGAAAAACACAACACTGTGCTTGTCCCAGTCCTGGCCACCCACTCTTTCACACTGCAGTAACATTACTGTGGCAGAGGCAGAGCTCTGTTCCATGAATTAGCCATAGAATCACACAATGTCCTGAGCTGGAAGGAAAGCACAAGGATCATCAAACTCAACTCCTGTCCCTTTGAAATATGACTCCAAAAATCACACCACGTGCCTGAGAACATTTTCCAAACACTTCTTGAACTCTGTCAGGTTTGGTGCTGCAACAACTTCCCTGAGAAATATCTTCCAAGGCATGTCCACCCTCTGGGTGACAAACCTTTTTGTGATATCCAAGCTAAACAGTCCCTGACTGAGCTTCAGGCCATTCCCTCGGGTCCTGTCACTGGGCACACAGAGCAGAGATCAGTGCCTGCCCCTCCTCTTCCCCTCGTGAGAAAGCCATAGATGCTTATGAGGTCTCCCCTCAGTCTCCTCTTCTCCAGGCTGAGCAGACCAAGTGACCTCAGCCAAAGAGGTCAGACTTAAGAAATTTTGCATGTTGCTGTACATACACTTAAAATACAATTAAACACTGAATCTTTGCTAAATTTTCTCCAAAGCTTCAGTCACAAACCCCCAGGAAATTTGCTGCCAAAACAGAGGGGACATATTTTTCTGTAAGAACACCACAGCAGGTCTTTGAAGAGCAGGGAACAGAACCTATAACTTATTTTAGTACTTTGAGATCCTAAATCAAAAGGAATAATTGTATGGGAGGAAGATTAAATTGGAGGAAGTAGAAATTAGGATCCATGATACCAAACAAATTATTAAAGCTTCCTTACATAAAGGAACTTTTTATAAAGAAAACAACTACTACAGAAAACTAGAACATCTTAATTAGATCATCATGATTACTTGGCTAAGCATTTAATTAGAACAACTACAACTACAAAAAGCAATCAGAAAATCAATTAAGATTAGAAGCAAATGAAAACCCATAAAAAATTTGAAAAAATTGTCATGAAATCCATGAAAGGGATAGTTAAAACAAAACTCTGTATTTAATTCAGACATTGAACTCAGAATTCTGTGCAGGATGCTGAGAACCAGGCTTGTATTCCTCCACTGAATTTTATAGTCACATTGTTTCATATAACTTGTGGACGTGGCCTTAAATATATTTAGAAAGGAATGTATTTTCTACTATTAAGTTTAAACATTTTATCTCAGGTATAACTTAGAAAATTTACAACTCATAAGAAATCACTGATTTCTTACTATCAATATAAAATCACTACACTCTGTAGTACTGACCAAAATTTTTTACCTAGAAGAAAAAGAAATATTTGCCTTTGAGTTAACTGCATACCTTCAGCTCCTTTTTTCTTTTGAAAACTTTTAAAATTCCACCACAAGTAATATTTAGAGGGAAATTATTTATTCATTAAATAACTTCTCAAGATTTATTCTTAGTTAAGATCTGATTGTTTTATGGTTCTTTAGTTTGTTACCTACGATTAATTGCCCTGAACCAATTCCCAAAGTGTATTGTGTTGTTCTTTTGTGTATTTAGTATGATACTCTCCATCTTTCCTAAATAACAGGTCCTTAATTTTACAGTGTATTTACTTAGCTGCCCTACTAGAATCTGAGTTTGTTAACTTGCAAGATGTTTCATCAAATCTTCAGTGTTGCCAGGTTGAGGTGGCTTTTTTGGGGGGTTTTTTGTGTTTTTGTTTTTTGGTTTGGTTTTTTTTTTTTGTGGTTGGGTTTTTTTTTTTTTTTTTTTTTTTTGTGTTTGTTTCTGTTGTTTTTTCTGGGATTTTTGTTTTTTGTTGGTTTTTGTGGTTTTTTTGTTTTGGGTTTTGGTTTTTTGAGTTTTTTTCTTTTTTTTTTTGTGGAGGGGGTTGGGAGGGTTCTTTTGTTTTGTGGAGTTTTTGGCATTTTTTTTGTCCTTTGTATTACATATTTTTGTTTCATTTAATAGATTAGCAAATTGTGAACATGCAATTTAACAGGTACAGGTTTTGTTATTATGTTTTTAATGCTAGTAGAAGATATAAAAGCGGTTGTGGAGGTGGATTAAATGTTAATAAAATGATTTGAAGTAGTACCCTAAATAATTAATGAACATTATTATTCTCACCATTCTGTATTTTCAATCTATGAAAAGACTCATTGCTGTACCTAATTTCATAGAAGAAAAATCTGTTTTCAGATTTATTTGACTTTTACAAAGTTTTAACAAAGATATATGGCAATTTGAAAACAAAGAATCATCTTCATATTTAGAGATTATAAACCATAGGATACTTCCCCACTACTCTCCTGGAATAGCTTCAGACTCTCTGGTCCTGTCTGCACACACGCCTTGGCCTTGTTCTTACCTTATTGAGGTGAGGCACAGACATGAATCAAGATTTCTTTCCTTCTTCCCCTTAAGTCTTTCACTGAGCACAACAAAACCTGGAGATGGTAAACCCGACCAGATATACAACTGACTCCAGCTTTTCTCCCTGTCTTTTCTCCCAATTTCCTAAAACTGTGTGTGTGTACTCCCTTTTAAAAATATGTCCAAACATGTAGATGTATCCTGAAAATATTGGTCAGACCCTCAAATTTAGAATATCATTATACACTTCAATACAGTGTCTTTTTCTGGGTTTAGATGTTCAAAAGTGACTTCAATAGAAATTAGTGTAAATTTGAAATAGAATGGGAAACCATTTTCTAAATCTTTTTTATGGTCTTCACAAATAAGTAGGTACAAAGATACTTAAGTCTCTACTGAAGTGTCTTATTTTTGTGAATATATTTTTATTTTGGTCTTTCAGGACAGTAAGAATTTGAGTAACACCATTTAATAGTGCAGGACTACCTAATATCTCTGAGCTGTTTGGTTTTTTTTTAAAGGCTATCTGATGGAAACAAGTTATTATTTTTTCATTTGATTCTTCTTACTTTGAGTTGAATTTACTGCAATAAGATAACCCCCAAATTACTTACTCCATCAGTTTCCTGTGAAAGTATATTACTGATCACCCCAGCCTATGATAACTTTCTAGCCAACAGACCTGATATATAATTACTGTTTTTTTCATTGTTATCTTCTGTGCCTATTAGTAGAATTGTAGAAAAGCCTGCTGGCTGAAAAATTAGCAAAATGAACCCTTTCGCATCTGTTTCACAGTAGGCTAATGAGAAAATGGGTCTGACATCCTCACTTTTTTTTTTTTTCTTGCTGAGCAGTCCCAGCAGTGGGAGAACTAGAAAATACAAATTTCTGTAGCCATTTCATTTCATTTTCCTTAACTTTGTTACAGAAATATGGCAAGGTAGACCTGATATTACATCCAATTACACAAAATATCTCATTCATTTGAATGGAAGTTCTTGCTTCTAGCAGAATTTATGGAAACAAATTGAAAATTGACAGTATAATAACCAACTCTAACAATAGCAGTACACCCCTCCTTTGGCTCCCCTTTATATAACACATAAAATCAAAATTAATACAATGCTGTTATTCCCATTCTCTGCTTCATGAGTCAGAAAAAAATCAACTGACCTTTCCTATGCCTGTAATTCCAACTTTCAATGTCACAGAGTGTTAAGCAGCATCTACAATTTTCTTTTTATGCCACCATTAACAGTGAAGGAAACACCTTGTAAACATCTACAATGATCTCAGTCCTTTAAAATCTAAGGTGTTTTAAAATTTGTATAGTAAGTTAACTGCCTACTACAATCAGCTGTATTATATATATGTGTGCATATATACATACACATACACATACACATACACATACAAATATACATGTATATCTAGGTACACATAACATTCCTCCATGCTTTTCATGAGCTGGCTTGCCTTTTTCTATCTTCTTCTCACATTTCAGTTCACTGAGTGCAAACCACCAAATATATACTGTATATAATATATACCACCAAATCTATATTACAAATACATACACCAGCCTTGCTGAATAATTTAGAGTTTAATTATTGTAAAATTATAATTAACAAAGTCATATTTTCTATATTGGAGAATTTGAAATAAAAATTAATTTAAGTTAAAAATATTTTAAGAAGCTAGACACATAGCATCAAGTCCTGATACAGTCAAATTTTTTAAAAATAGACTGTAGTCCTGGAGCATCCTCTTAAGAATGGATAAAGTAAAAGTAGCAAGAAAAATTTCAATTTCACTCATGCCATTCTGGACAGGCTTATAATTTTATACTCCATTTTACTTTATATTCCTAAAGAAAAGGTGAGATAATCTACAGATTATTAATGCCTTAAAGCCTATGTACTTAAAAACCAAAAAGGTGATTTATGATCCAGAATAATACACATTTTTTAAAATATTTGTTTTCTAAGAGTATATGCACATGTGGTCAAATACAAGGGAAATGTATGTGGTTCATGAATGTGACACAAATAAATACTAATATCTTTTCAACAGTAATCCCTAAATAACCTAGGAGTGCACTCTGAGATTTACTAGGAAAAATGAATAAATATTTACAGTATCACTGGGAGCAACATTTTAAAATAGATTTGAAGAAGAAAAGCAGAAAATGCTTTGATTTCAAATTTATAACAATTTTTCCCCTAAACATATTCTAAAATAAGTAACATTTAAATTCTTTTCAGCTTACAGTATTGCCACTGGAAAAATGCTACAGTGTAGCAAACACTTAAAAAAACATACATTTTCTTTAATTGTTATCAATCTTATTAAAAAAAAAAAAAAAGAAAATAAGTCCAATTCAGACTACAGGCTATTCAAACTCTCCAATTATGTTTCAGGAAAAAAAGATTACTTCAACTACTGCTTTTGTGTGAAACATGTTCTTCCTGATAAAGTGTAAATGCACAGAAAAGTAACCAATAGAATGTGCATGGATGTACCCTATATAATTATGTCATGCTAATTAATAGAGTTAGTGTAGACAATGTTAGACAGGCATATAGTTTCATGGTTTTGACATGAGTTAAGAGAGTTAGAGAAAAAATATAAACAAACAAAAAAAGACGCAGGGAAAGATTTAAATGCCAAATCTCAGTCTGCTACTCACGTTAAATACACTGAATACATATTTGCTTAGCAACAAATATTTCATCATATTCCAGCAATTTGGAATGAAAGCTATTCAACCTCTCTTATAACTGAAAAAAATTCCATGCTTTCACTGGGTTTCCTGAATGCAAGAAAGGCCTCAGGTACCACAAGTCTAAGTGCTTCAGTATAGCACCAGTTTTGCTTCGGAACTAGTTTCTTGCACTGAGACGGATGTTCTTGTTTGTCTCCCACCCTGAGCATTGTGACTTACCTCTGTCATACCTTCAACTGCTGCTACCAAATCTTAAACTTAACCTCAGAACAAGGAAGGTAAAAAGGGTTGTAATCTTTTCCTACATACCCTGGGATAAAAATTCTTGCCTGTCCTTTAGGACTGACTGTTCTGGGACAGTGAAACAGAAGATGAAAAAGCTGAGTTTTAGCAGTTCCAATGTGAGTTAGCTCTCCAGCAGTCTAATCTTGTGGCAATTCAGCAGTATTCCAAATATTATACAATCCTCCTATGTCATGCAATCCTTCTCTTTGTTTAATTTTTGGTATAATAATTTCTTTCCTACTTCACTCATATAATTTTTCTAGAAGTCATTATTATCACCCTTAATTCCTTAAATTGTTCTGCTTCTAATTTTAATTTGATCCCCTTCTAAGCTGGAACTAAACAGACATACTTAAAAGTTGGCCTTGTGCCTTATTTAGTTTTTTTCTGATTCCATTTTTAACAAAGTGTAAAAGCAGATCCCTTCACTGTTTTCAGTAGGATAGCTGTTAGCGTAGGCTTATATTGGGTTTATGTGTCAGGGTTTTGATAGTGCAGGGATCACAGGATGAATTCTGTGAGAAGGTACCAGAGGCTTCCCCCATATCTGACAGGGCCAATGCCAGCTCCAGGATGGACCCACTGCTGGCCAAGAGTGAGCCATCAGTGATGGTGGTAGTGCCCCTGGATTAACATGTTCAAGAAGAGGAAAGATTTTCTGTGCAACAGCAAATGCAGATGGAAAGAGGAGTGAGAATATGTGAGAGAAGCACATCTACAGCCATTCTGCAGGCACCAAGGAGATCCCTCAGGCAACAGAACAAAGATTCCCTTGCAGCCCACAGTGCAGACCATGGCGAGGCACCTGTGCTCCTCCAGCCCATTGAAATCCGTGGTGGAACAGAGATCCACTGGCAGACTTGGATGAGCTCACTCTGAAGCAGGCTCCTAAGCAGGACTTGTGGTCCATGGAGAGAGCACCTCATGCTCCAGCAGGTTTCCTGGTGGGACTTGTCCCAAGGGGGACCCATACTGGAGTAGTCTGTTCCTGAAGGACTGCACCCTGTGGAAGGGGCACATGCTGGAACAGTTTGAGAACTGCAGCCTGTGGGAAGGACCCACACTGGAGAGGTTCATGGAGGACTGTTTCCTGTGGGTGGGACCTCACCCTGGAACAGGGCAAGAATATGAAGTAGAACCCTTTCTCTGAGGAGGAAACAGCAGCAGAGACTGTTGCCTCCACTCCTGACCCTTTTCTGCTGCTGGGGTTAGGAGGTAGAGAAATCAGGAGTAAAGTTAAACCCAGGAAGAAATGAAGCACAGGGGGAAGGTGTTTTAAGATTTGATTTTATTTTTCATTACCCTATTCTGATTTGATTGGTAATAAATTAATTTTGCCCAAATTGAGTTTGCTTTGCCCATGACAGTAATTGCTGAGTGATCTCTCCTTGTCCTTTTATATCAACTTGTGAGCCTTTTGTTACCTTTCCTCTCCCCTGTCCAGCTGAGAGGGGGAATGATAGCGTGACTTTCATGGGCACCTGACCTCCAGCCAAGGTCAATCCATCACAAGATCATTTTTTTACCTGAAATAGCTGCCATCAGGTTATGACTGCAGGTGAATTGTAACCACACAAGTCAGGCAAATTTTAAAGGTCAACCTGAGAAAGGCTTCCTGGAAAAGTTATTTCAGAATCTGTAGAAAAAGATAGAATTTCCAGGTGATTTTTTAGAGATAGGTCATCCATTCTGTCACGGGAACAATAATCCCTTGCACCTGAACATTTTATGCCAGAACAAGAGAAGAATCTTTGTTGGATATTTAATGACTAATGTTTTTTAATGGAAAATAAAAGACAAAAACATATGATTATTCTTTAGATAGTGAACAGAAACCTGGCACAAATAATATATCCTGATTATGCTCATGATTTTGTTTACTTTGTTTCCTTCCACTGCATACTGATTTCAGAGTACTGACTCTGTTGGGGGTCCAAAATCTCTTTCCCCAGTTACAGCTGCCAGATGTGGTTTCATAAACACATGAGTATTTTCCAAAAATATTTAGGTATGGTTTTCCCTAATTGTATTGATTTATGTTTATTCATGATGAAGTTTATTTTAAAAAGCCTAAGTCATTAATAGAACTGGAGATTACATTGGACACTCCTTTTGTCTGAGTGGTGATAGTGATGCACAAATTACTGATGTCTTACTGTAGTCCTTTTTATTGGTTGCACAAACATTGGTCAGCAGTTCTGCAGTTTTACATTTGATGATTGCCAGATATCTGAGGGAGATGCTGTGCAGCTCTGATGACTTACTGTCAACTAACTTCTCTGTTTGATCAAATGCTTTCTATACATTTCAAACTGACCTTGCTTGTCTGAACTATCTTATAGAAAGGATATGACAGCTATGGGAATGTACCTAACAAAAGATCCTACAGAGCCTTTCTTCTATGGACTTTTAATCTCCAACTTCCATTTTTACAGTACAACAATAGGAAGAATTATTACTTGTAAGCTATTATGAAACACTGTCCAATTCAGATTGAAATTCCCTTTAAACTAGGAAAATCAAACATAGCTGAGCTCTGTTTCTTCAGGCTTAGTTTTGTTTTGTTCTGTTTTTAATTTGGAAAAATAATACAGGCATTCTTCAAACATATTCAAGAGCTTCAGCTTTTGAAAACAGAGCTCTACTGCTACTGCTTTGCTCATTAGACAGCCACATTCATCTCCTTCTGAATGACACTTTATAAAGATGCTTCCACTAATCTTCAAAAAATGCCCAACGAAAAGGTTTGCAGAGCTGAAGATAAGACTGCACAAATGTTATAGTAATTTAGGGAACAAATACTTTAATGGCAATTATAGTTTCTTTGCCTCTGTTAATTTAACTGCTAATTATTTTTAAATTATAATGTTGTGGTAGTAACTGAAAAAAAAAAAGCTGGTTTTCTATGAGAACTTACATTCAGAGTTATGTGTTATCAATAGAGTCCTTTCAATACTGCTGTATTTAAAAGGACTCCAAAATGTGATATTTTAATTTTTTTTCTCTCTTTTTTTTTTTTTCCTTTTTTTTCTTTTTGTCCTACTAACAGTTTTGCTATGGGATTACAGGAAGTTAAGCTGTTTTCTTAAGTAAGTGCTTCCATTATGATAAAGAAATACAACACTGCACTGGGCTTCTTTCTGTAATGTCAAGGAGGTGAGTAATCTGAATAACACCAGTTAAGCAATTCCTCTCTGTGTCTCACTTTTCCCATCTCTAAAAGACAGAAAAGTTACTGTCTTTCTATACAAAGCACACAGATCCTAGTGGAACAGTACTGTGAGTACTCCACAGAATATGATCTAAATTATTAGCACAAAGAGAAGCAAAAATAACACTTTCTTGTAAGAAAATTACACCAGGTATACCAGGACAGTTTTTATGTATACATTTTATTTCTCTGTAAGTGACTGAAGGGAATTTGTTATTGTCTCCTTTAGTTAGAAAAAAAAGAATCTGAGACTGGTGGGAACTTTATTATGAGGGAAAACCGAGTGTGGAATTGGATAGAAAGTAGCAAATCATAGCCTGACAAGCAGTGCGCTTCTATTCGCCCATGAAACTGGGAATCCTTCTTGGTTTGAATAATTCTATTGTTTCCAATAATCAAATGAGGCTTCATGCAAGTGTAGCTTAGACATATAGGCCAATCTGTCTTGCTCTGGCAATATATCTGGAAGCTTTCACAAAATGCTGGAAGACAGACATCAAATTAAAAATAAGCAAAAAAAAAAAAAAAAAAAAAAAAAAAAAAAAAAAAAAAAAAAAAAAAAAAAAAAAAGAAAGACAAGAGAATTTCATCCAGGAACAGGTGAATTGAAGGCATATTCTTTTTAGGGTATGGTTCACCTCATTCTGACAGAACAACTCATTTGTTAAGTCCTCTGTTTCCTAGAGAAGAGACAGGTAGGACTATGGCATCATCCTGCAGTGCAGGGTGGTGAGCAGGATGCCTCCCGTAACACACCAGGATAAAACTCCACTCTGGTATTCTCACCAGAGCAGTAGAGACAGTTCAGTGAGTTTGGGCATTACTAGTTTTCCATCAATTAGGTTGTTTCACACATTGAAAGGACTGTCAAAGCATCACCATTTAGTAGAATGTTGGTGTTTGAAAATGAGTTATTTTAAGCAGAGCTTGGAAGGTGAGCTGTGGCGCACAATGAAACAGTTTGCCTGCTGTGGCTCTGAGTTTTGGCAGCTGTTACATTGGGCAAGGAAATAGATGCAGTGGCCTAGTACACACACTGAACTGCCTGCATGCTAATGCTCAGGTTAATTTTGCCTTATTTTAAACACTTGCTGTGGGAATCTGTCTACATTTCTGGATTTCAATCTTCTCACTATATTCCAGCCTCTTAAAAGCTATTAATGAGCAATCTCTTTATTTCATCTTTCTTTACACGAATATGACATTGATATATGTTTGTTCTGAAAGGTGTTGTATTGTATGTATGTCTCATGCAGATAGCAGGGAGTGAATCCTAATAAATATCTATACTCTCTGATTTCCAGTGTTTGAACTAACTGTTCCCAGATTTTTTGATCTCTTGGGAGAAATAGACAATCTGACACAAAGAGGGAATTCAGCTTTTCCTAAGATAAGTCTGTGAATAAATTAGAACTGGTGACATTCATTTGGAGCAATTTAAGCATGTAGTTCCTAACATGAAATTAGTTTCCTATTTCCCCCTCAAAAATGATGGACATTCATTACTGTTTTCAGTTCATAATTCCAAATTTTTTTAAAAGAAACAAAGATTGGTGAACTAATGTCAGAGGTGAAGATAGAGTTTTTAAGCACTGACTTGAAGAGAAAATGTAAAATCAATGAATTCTTCAATTATTTTTAGAAAGAATAAGTTTTTGCCATTTAGAATACTTTTGTGCTTTCTGTGATTATTGTGAATTTAACTATCATGTAACCATACACGCTTGTCCTGAGCTTAGAATTTAAGCAATAAAGACAAACACTTGTACACAGCTGATAATTCAAACAATAGAATGTGTAGAAAGCAACCAAAATATATTCTAAATGTTGTTCCTCCAGAAAGCTTAGAGCCTTCTATCAAATTAAGACTTAATGTGCCTGAGCTGTGTACTCCCTGTAGTAGAAAATTATTCTTACTTAAATTATTGCAAATTAAAATACTCCAATATTGAGGAAAAAAAGAAACCAACAAACCAATAAAAAACATCCTCACCTTATCATACCCCTTTTTTTCCCAGGTTCTGATTTAATCCTTCCTTTCTGACTGCTCTACCTCCTTCTCCACAATCAGTGCAAGAGGGATGGGGGATGAAGGCTGCAATCAGTTCAAAACTGTTGTCTGCTTCTCCTTCCTCCTCACACTTTTCCTTCAGCATGTGTCCTCTCCACAGGCTCCAGTTCTTTCAGGAAAAGATATCTTCCAACATGGGCAGTCCATGGGCCACTGTCCCTTCAGGGCATATCCACCTGTTCTATAAATGTTCTACATATGTTCTATAAAACTAACACCGTTTGGGAGATTTTTTTTTTTTTATCAACTATTATTTGCATGTGTTTAATTTCCCATAAAAATCTACAAATTCATTAAATTATACTTAATAAATTTAATGGTAGGAAAACTTTGAGTGGGTTTGGATTTTTAGTTGACTAAATCTGCCAAAGCAAGGAAGCCTATGAAAACTCTTGAAACCTACTGAGCCTATGAGAACTGTAGCTACTAAATAACACCTGAAAGTTACAATTTTAATGTAAAATTATTTTAAAGTCCTTTCTATTCCAAGACCAAAGCAAAGTGATAGAGTAATCCTACTTGATCACCTCATGGATTATGATAGTTGCCCAAGCAAATATTTTCACTTTAAAGAAATGAGGGCTTTTCATAGTGCTGGATGTTCAAGCACTCCTTTATTACATGGTTTGTAGCCCACAAAATTAGATAACACTAAAAAAAGTTATTCTATAAAAAACCTGAAGGTGTAAAGTTCATTTATGCCCTTCACAAAGTAGATTCTGTCACAGAATAAAGATTGTTAGTATCTATCTGGACTAATAGATGAGATAAAATCTGGGAGTAGTGATTGGTACAACATAAAGTTATAAAAGATGCTGCCATTCACATAGACCTCAACAGGCTGGAGAAATAGGCAGGGAAGAATTTAATTAGGTTCAGCAAAAGGAAGTGCCAATTCTTTCCTATAGGGAGGAATAATGCATTGTCAATCTCCTGGAAAGCAGCTTTGCCAAAAAGACATGGGGTCCTGAAGAAAAACAAGTCAGACAACAAGGAATCTTCTCCATGTGTATGGGAGAGAGTAAAGAAGACAAAGCCGAAGTCTTTTCAGTAACATTCAGTTAAAAGACAAAAGGCAATGGGCACAAATGGAAATACAATAAGATTCATTAAAAAGTAAGAAAAAAAAGATTTTATTGTGCGGATGATCAGATATTGGAACAGGTTACTCAGGCAAGTTGTTGAGTCTCCATCCTTAGAGATATTCAAAACCTGACTGGACACAACTGAAAGCAAACTTCTCAAGCTGACCTTGTTCTGAGAGTGGGTTTGAAGTAAGCATCCACAAGAAGGGCCTTCCTAAGCCGTTCTGAGATTCTGTGTGATTTTGTTTTGTACATTTACTTGTGCCATCATGTCTTTGACAGAGCTGTTATCTTTGAAAGGACAGGGACTGCCGGGTTCTTGCATAGTTGTGAGATGCCTGACAATATTCATATTTGCCTGGGGTGTTACGATACAGCAGCAAGTTAAAGCATGACAACATTATTGTTAACAGTGGATAGCATTTGAAGCAATTGCTTCAAAAGCTATCTAAAGGTATCTAGAATTTATTGTGCTTTCACTGTTTGCTGCCACAGATTATAGGTTCCTTCAAATCACTTTTAAAATTTCTAATTAAATCCTGCACTACTGTGTTCTCTTCAGAAAAACAGACTCTACTTAATGACTCAAGCCACATTAGAAAAATCTGAAACCATTGAATTAGTGTATTTTCACTTCCAACTATTTAGCTGCTTATGAACCAAAATACAGCTCTGAGTATAGCCCTGTGTACTTCTGTTTTGCAAGGTACTAAGCACATTTTTTGTTTTTGGATCTCAATAAAAACAACCATAATGACATATTGTTACAGTTTGTGCAAACTTCCTAGATGTACAGTGGGTGTAAGTCATAACCATGCTTCAAGGGCACTAAGATGATACCTGCTAAGTGTTTGTGTCATATTACATCTGCAGCCCGGCAAACATCATGCTACAGTGAAAAGATCCAGAGCAAGAGTGCTGAAATCCACCTTAAAGGATTTCTGAAAGGCTCTCCTTCTCATTGGTAAGATGGCCAGATCCTTTGTTATGCTGGTATTTACATTCTGAATCTGCAGAGCATGCACTTAGTAGTTTATTATAGCAATGGGGAACTATGTGAGCCAGTTTATGGTCTAACTCATTGCTTTAAGCCCAGTTCATGGGGAAACAGAGAGAATAGCTGCTATTTCACTCTTTGCAGACTACCCTACAAGCCATTCTCACTCCTAACTTCTGAGAGTGTTGGTTGTAAGTTGTACATGATACTGGGATTTCTGGAAGAGCAAGAATAATAGAAAGAGGGAAAAAAAGGCACACTTTAATTGGCTTTCTTGCCTTTGTTTTTTGGTTTTTTTTTTTGTTTTTAAGATATTCCTAATATTTGCAAGAATAAATTGGGAAAATATGTATTTCATGGCTACAAAAATACATGCAAAAGCTTACAGCTGAAGATGTAATATTATTTCTACGGTCAAATGGAAACACAAGGCAACATGGACTTTCAGGTACTTTTTGGCCAAGGCAGCTTAAGCTTTGCATATTATATCAAGTTGTTTCTCATTGTTGATAAAATTTAAAATCTGTTGCAAATCATATATATTATATATGTATGCATATATAAAACAATGAGACAAACTTTACTTACTTCAGCTTAGAAATGGGTAATAGGAGGACTATATATCTTCTTATCCTGCAATGTTTACACTATAATTGAAGAAATGTTGTCACGAATGGATGTGGGAGTTCAGATGAACCCTGCTTCCTGCCCAGGCCTCTGGCAGCAAACAGTAACCTTATTGAGATGGCCAGCACCCCAAAGCCCACTCTCGTTCATAAGTTCTTTTAATAATGACTGAATCTGTCTATTATAAAGTAAATAATTTATTAATATACAAGGAAACTAACAGACCTGACTTAAAGTAGACCAATACTACACAGGAATAAAGACTACTAGTAGATTAACATGCACGACAAGGTACTTACAGCTAGCAAAGA
>VZTX01012634.1:0-21154 GCA_013400915.1 Pardalotus punctatus
CGGAGCGGGGAGAGCCGGGTCCGGTCACGGTGCGGCGATCCAGGCGTGCCTCAGGCTCTGTGCGGCGCTGGCGCGGCGCTCGGGCGCGTAGTGCAGCGCGGGCAGCAAGAAGGCGGCGAAGGCGGCCGCCTCCCCCGGTGTCCAGCCGTGCCGCTCCGCCAGGATGCCGGGGAGGCTGCGGGGGGAGAGCCGGGAGAGCCGCAGGAGCGCGCCTGGCAGAGACAGCATGGGCACAGCGCCTCAGTCACACCTGCGCGGCTGAGGCTGCCGCGCCTCACCTCAGAATTAACGCAAAGCATCCTGAAAGATCCCTGCTTTCGCCTTGGAATTATCTCTGTGAGCTCCACCTGTGCTGCCCCTTGCAGGTTTGGCTCTCGGGTGTTTCTCAGGAACCACCTTTCCAAGCTGGCGTTTTGAGTCTCCCCCTTCCTGAGTGGTTTTCTTAGCTGAGAGCGTGCCAAGAGTGCGCAAAACGTTCCCAGAATAACCATGCCAGAGCCATTACTGCTTGTTCCCTGCGCCTGCCCACAGGCACCTGGATGCATCGTGCTATTTCGGTGTCAGAGCTCGCAAGACACTCATGGTGAATTTTTTTTTGTGCCAGCCAGCCCCGTGGGGCCTAGCAGAGTGAATGACTGAGTGAAAAGCAACCCTTGTCCTGGGAGTGCATGCTGTAAATGCAGTGATTCAAGTTAGGCATGTGTGGTCAGGCCGGGTTGGTTCATAGGGAGAGTGAATGTAAAACTAGTTTTGACTCGTTTCTTTTGGGCACTGTAGAAGAAATAAGTGTGAGTAAAGCATGTGGATGTGCAGGGAGGTGCTTGCTGAATTCCAGCATGGGACCAGCACTAAGCACTGAATGAGCTGTGGGTAGGCTGGTGAGCATGAGAGCAGGGAAGGATGATAGGCCAAATTCCAGAAGGATGGAGTCATGTGATGCCTTGTGGTCAAAGACAAGGGCTTTAGGACTCATGAATCAAAGGGAAAGGAACTGGGGAGAATAAAACAGAAGAGATGTTACAGTTGGGACAGAAGACTAAATATAGCAGCCATGTTGGAAGGATATGAGTGTCCCATTCCTGGTCATCATTGTTCTCTGCCAGTGAACTTGTGAAATCCAGCCTGTTACACACTCTTCAGCCTTACTGGCATGGAGGTGTTTCCTGTCTGTATTTCCATTCTGTCCGAATCCAAAGGAGGAAACCATTTCCATTCTTTCCTGTTGGGTGTTTGCTATGACCATTTTTCAGGATTTTGCTTTCATCCCTGGAAGGCTCATGGATTGCAAAGATAGGCAGGGCAGGGAGTGTTACTGCTCTTTATGAAATTTCCTTTTGTGTTCCATCCCTGCTTGTAGCCTGTGTTGTGTAATGTAACTTTTGCGGGAGTTCAGCATGAGCTGAGTAGGAGTGTCTCAGAGATCTGCAGTGATTTTTAAAATAAACTTCCTTATGGCAGTTCTTACCTGGCCTGCTGAAAAATGTTGTTGACTTGTTCCATGAGAAAACAATTTGAGGAGGAATTCTTCCCAGGAGTTCAATAATACAAGCAACATGATCTAGATGGAGGGAGGGAAGACAAATTTAGATACAGACTGAAACACTTCGGTCAGTGAGATGAATAAAACTGATGGAGTCCTACCATCATCTCTGGAGAAGTATTTCCCAGGTTGAGGATCAAATAGACACTCCCCAGTTGCCATTTCAAATGCCTAGAAATGGAATAGCACTGTTAATTCACTGATTGTCTTGGAGTTTTCCTTCCCCAGTAACTGATAGTACCAATTTCCCTTGCTATCACACAGAACTGATCCTAAAATGTGGAACTATGCACACTGGCTTGATCTGTACCACAGTGAAACCACCTTTAGCACCATCAGGATGAAAAGCAGCTCGTGTCTGATTCAGACAAGCCTGTGAGCTAACCTACACAGAGTGTGAATTGCCTTAGAGTTTAAACTGAATTAAGAGTGGGTTTTACCAGCAACAGACTTTCACCCTAAAATGCATGAGTGCCAACAGCCCCTTTCGCCTTCTCAGCAAGGAAGCTTTCTTTACGTGGATAGGTGTATGCTGAAGACTTGCTGCCCTGGCCAGGTAGTGTCTGTCACCTCCCCTGCGCACACAGCGTTGTCCCCAGTCCTACCAGGCAGGCTGTACTCCAGATATCCGCAGGAGTGCCATAGTCTAATCCAAGAAGCACTTCCAGGGCACGGTATGGCTGGGTCTGGATCTCCTTAGAAAAAGGCTTGTACTGAAATAGAAACAAACTCCCTGTGGTTGGTGTCCCTAAACCAATCGCAGCAACACTGGTGGTCTCAAGCTTCTCGTGCAGCAAGGGGACGTTGTGGACAGGACTGAATGTGTGTTTTCAGCACTGCGCAGGGCACGGCCAGCACCTTCCTGGCCCCACTGACACCAGAAGGAATCTACCTCCCACCATTTCACACTGAACATGGTTTTGAATTTCTAACTGTAGGGACTAAGTGCAAGCTGGAGAAATGTCCAAAGCTGACAGTGTCTCAGGAAGACAGGGCACAGCTCAGAGCTGAGAGTGCTGAACATAACACGCCCCAATATCGGCATCTCTTCAGCACAATGCAATAGCTGTTCGGCTCTAAAGAGACAGACACACAGTGTGGGATGGAAAGAAGCACACAGCATCCCACATTGTCATGGGATTGAGACTTGGAGCAGACTCACTGTCCAGCATGCGCTTCCTAGATCTGCAATTTTCACTTCTATGTTCATTAAATCAGATTCTTCCAACTGATTGCCAAGATCACCTCCTAGATGGAAAGGACAAAGAGAAATCAGGTCTTTCTGAACAAGCAGGTAGAGACCACTTGCCACAGGAGAGGCATGTCTGCCTTCCTTTAAAGTTTCTCAGGGTCCAAAATACTTTTTATCATTAATCAAATGCCACTTCTGTTTTTTGAAGGAACACAAAAGAAGACCTGGTATCCAGTAAAAACCTAATAGAATGTTTGGGAGAACAGTAGCTCAGAGTGGAGTGGTGTGACCAAGTGCTCCTGTCCTGCTGCAAGGTTCCTCTAGCACCAAGGTTAAATTACTGTGAGCCCAGAGGAGAGCGCCAGTCAGAACCAAAACATCTGTAGTTCCTCCTCAGCCTTCAGCAATCTTGCTTGTCACAGACCTTGGACACAGCCTGCTTGGCAAGCAACTGAAGGTTACACTTTCTTATGATTCCAGGAAAGGGTAATTCCTGGTTTTGTGCTTTACAGTGAGCTGTCAGCCTATGCTTAATATTGTGCTTTTCTGCTCTGAGCAAAAGGCTCGGTCACTAATTTAGCATTCCCTGATTGCTGCAGAGTTTGAGAGACAAAACAGCAGTGTCATGGAAGAAATGCTCACAGGAGAACACAGTGCAAGGATAATATGAAAGGTCTCATTGCTGGGAGATGAGCTAATCTCTCGAGAAACTCTCCAGCCCTACATCTTATTCAATATTCACACCATTCTCTGCAAATAAATTATGTCTCAAAAGGCCTTGAAGATTAGCAGTACATACAAGTCTCCCACAAACCTCAGAAATGCGAGAAATAAAGAGCAGGACTGTCATACAGCTTTCTGATCAAGCCATTTCGTATGTAAACATTTCAGGAGCTGAAAACACTTGACACAGGCAACTGTCCTGTATATAAAGCCTTGAGAGTGAGCTCCGAGGTCATGGTGGGGCTGTTAACAGATATCTGTGACCTGTAGTTGTCCTTCATAAAAACCCACCTGCAGGACCACATTTCTGTAGGTGCCTTGAGCGCAGCCTGGCATTTATGTTAAAGAGAGAGGCCTTTCAGCAGCATCAGTGGGCTGTAATGTTTTGTACTGGCTATTGCAGGAGACGTGAATGTTTCTTAAGGTATCCGTACCTGCTGCCTCTCTTGTTTCCCTCCTTCCAATAAACACCTAAATCTGTTTTCTTGTTAAAAAAGCCCTGGAGTGCTCACCTGCTCCCTTTAGCCTCACTTCTGTTCCCTGGTTGCAGTTGAGTGTATCCATGAGAAGCCTTTGGAGCCTTTTATTGCATCCATACAGCAGGATGTTCTCTGGTTTGATGTCCGTGTGGATGATGCGGCAGCACTTGTGCAGGAAGTGCAGCCCTGCCAGCACCTGGGCAAGGAGGCAGCACTGTCACACCAGCCCTCAGAGGGTCCCCACCACCTCCCCTGCCCCAGCAGCTGACAGAGCAGCCAGGCACAGTGGGAGTGATAGTCATGGACATTCTGGGTGCTGATGTTAACTATCAGCAATAAATGGCTTCCTGTTGGGATGGCCTGTGGGAGCAGCACGAGGGGTTCCATCACCCCACCGGGCAACAGAGCACCAGGAGTGAGTGGGGGCCTGGAAAGCCCAGTGGGGAAGGGGCTGTTTGGGGTGACACACAGCAAAAGGCAGCATGACAATCCACAGATATCAGCATGGACAGGCAAGCCCAGGGAGGTGGGAAGAGGATGAGGCTATGAGGAGGCATTACAATTGCAAAGCTGAACTTTCTCCTGAAAAAACATTCTTGTTTGTATGGCTGTTGTGTCCTGGGACAACTGTGCCTTCCCACTGATTATAACCAGCCCCCAACTTCCATTTGAATGACAGTGACATGGTATGGCAGGGTGTCCCATCATACAAGGAAAGAAGACACAGCATAACCCAGACAGGAGGGGGGAGAGACCATGAGTGAGTACATAGAGAGGATTTCAGGGCACTGCAGGAGAGCCATGTAGGGAAAGAACAGCTTGTGGTGCAGCAGGGAGAGCCTGGCTTGTCACAGGGGAGAGATAAACAACACCAGAGATGAACAGTGACTATCAGAAATCAATAACAGAGAAAAGGCTACGGGGAGAGTTAGGTTTGTTTTTTAAACACGCTGGTCAGCCATAAAGAACTGGTAAATATTCTCTGTATTATCAAATTCTATTCTGGGATGAACACCAGCCCCAGGGAAATATCAACCTTAAATGGTAACTGTGAAACGCGGGGAAAGATTTAAATAACTAAACTGGAATGAATCAGAAGTAAATACTGCTCCAGTGCTGATCTGAAGGGGCAATACAGATCTCAGATTTTACAATTAATGCAGATAATGGATCAAGCAAAATCCTGAGTGTGAAGTGGGGCACGGAAATAATGCCACTACATTTTTGTGTAACTTGCTCAGGTTTTAGTGGAACTTCTTTAGAGAAAGGAGATGCTATTACAGAAAATGGGATGAAGGACGAAGCAATTTTCTTAGTGTCCCTAGAAGGGCACAGGAATCAGGGTAGCAAATCTTCATCTTAGCAAGCATGCAGACTTCTGATAAATGTCAGCACAAGAGGCAAAAAGTAATTTTAACTGTTCTGAGGTCTCACTCAGGTTTCCCATTCCTTAAGCACAGCCAGCACTTAAGAAACTCAGTTTTCACTATCTTTTCAATTGGCACACCACATCCTTACAGGGGATGAAGGAAAAGTTGGCTCTGCACAGGAAAACCTCAACATGGGAAGAGAACCAGCTGACCAAATCAGCAATTTAGAAATTCCTGTTAAGATGGGAGGGAGACTTTGAGCAGCCTTCAGTGGTGCCATGCAGAAAGCTGCTGGAGCTGACAGTGCTACCCATGGCTGGATGCCAAAGCAAATGCCAGCAGTCTGGCATTGCTGCCAGAGGGGACTTCTCAGGGCAGCATGAGGGCAGAGACAACGTGGTTTGCCACAAGAAGCAGAACTATGGCCGGGTGTTTGTCCCCTCCAACTCCTACGAGCAGCAGAACTGCTGGAGAACTCAATGATTACGGAGATGATGGGAACAGAAGGGCCAGCCCTGACTCTCTGGTGTGCATCTGCAGGCTGTTGGCACTTTGTGGCCCTGACTCCTTCCCAAACCTGAGGAGGCTGCAGGCTTAGAAAATAACACCCAAATAATGGCCTTCCCCTTGGGAGGAAGACTGTGGCACGTCCCCCAGCCAACAGCCGTTTGGTGCCCTTGCCCAGTTCCAGCTAAGTTCTCACCTGCTGTAAAGACTTTCTCACAAAAGGCAAAGGCAGTCCCTGGGCTGTGTAGTTTCCCATCAGACATCGCAGGGAAGGACCCAGCGCCTCAAATACCAGGCACACATGTGGGAAAGAGTCAGGAATTCACTAAGAGGGAAAGGATGTTACCACCAGCCCTTTGCCTTTCACCAGAGCAAACAAATACCTCCTAATCCAGCCTCTCCCCTCCAGCCACCTCCATGTGCCCTGGTCCAGCTACAGCCCTGCTCATCCTCCTCATGGCACCACAGCACTCAGCTTTACAGCATCCTGTGGCTCTCTAAGACAAGCCCAGGCTTTGCTGGCCCAGAAAAGCACTCTCCACAAAAGGATATGGAAACTGTTCTCTCCAATAATTCTGAAGTCATCTAACAAACAGACGATGTTTTCTCCTGCCCGGTCCTTCTTCTTCATGCAGCTCACCTGAGGGAGAGGATTCCAAGAAAGCTGCAATTAGAGATGTATATATGCACAAGGACATCTTGCACCTGTTCTATCCTATCTGACAGATTTTCTCTTCCAGGGGTTGGCACTTCATGACAAATCCCATGAAAACATGAGAAAAACCACGAATGAGTTTCTGTATGCTTTGTCTTGCTCTTGACCAGGTGGGACCATCACCCTCACAGTGTCAAAACAACCCACACCAATCCTGCTCATAGTATCTAGCACATTTCCTGCTGCTTGTTCTCTCCAGGCAGACCCAGAAAGTGCTCCTGCTTGTGCTGGAAGGTGATTCTCCCAAGAAGACAGCTCCCTGCTCCCAGCATCAATGGCTGTTCATTTCCTTTGCCTCACACCAGGCCTTCAGCAATTTCCCTCACAGGGCTGCAGAGAGATAGAGACCTTGTGGCTGTCTTTGGCCACTCGAATGCTACTTGTCCTATCAGGGTAGAGAGCAGCTTCCACATCTGGAAGAACCCAGTGAAGGGGGCTTTTCTGTGCTGGAAAAGGATTGGCTGTGGGTGAGTATTGCAGAGATCTATAGGATATGGAGGGGTGGTGGAGGGGATGAACACATCCTTTGTACTAGAACCAGGGGTCTGCAAACTCACCATGTAGGAGGTCCAAAAACAAAGCAGAGGAGATGGTTCTTCAGGCAGCACATGAGTAACTGGGGACAGTTCTTGTTACAGGGGGCTGTGGGTGCTGAAGTCCACAGGAACTTGCAAGGATTCGAGGTAAATCCACTGAGAATTACTGTCCATACAAACATCATCCCTGCCCCAAGAAATCTCCAGCTGGAAACTGCAACAGGCCGGGGCAGCATTCAGTGGGAGCAGCACCCTGTGCTTAGCTCGTGCTTACAACCACCTGGACATGTGCTGCTGGCCCAGGATGCTGTGCTGAGTGAACCCCAGGCACAGGTGCTACAGCACCCCCTGCACCACGCACACGTGTGACATGGTGCACCGGGGGCTTGCTCTCCCAGAGCGTTGATCCTGGTACAGCAATTAACACTGCGTTTTTCCTCTCTTCGCAGCCACAGCTTGCCGGGGTTTTGGTTTGGCTCATTTTGCAGATGCCTGATTCACCTGCACCGGTGCCAGAAGGTTTGTTCTGGCACAAAAGACGTGAGCAGCCCTGGAAGCAGAGACCAGATCATCTCTCCTGGCAGCTCTGCAGGCACTGACCCCTCAGTGCTGGTTGGGAACAGCCCTGGGAACCAGCTGTATACTGCTGAATGGGCAGGCGTGTCTCTCAGAGAGAATTAATAATAAATCAGGGGTAAGGCTCAGTCTGTACACAGGGTTGTGCTGATGTGTAGAAAAGCAGCCCTCTGATTACATTAAATTAGTGCCACTTGGTACTTCCTCTTGCATCACTGCATCTGGCTCATGTCCCTTTAGAGAGGGCCTACAGATTTACAGGTGTGAACTAAACATTTCTCAAACCTCTTGGAGAAAGGCCAGAGTAACTTAAAATGCAAAATTTAATCACTTTTACTCATCTGAAGCTGATGTAACTTCGTATTTGAGCAAACTAGAAGAATTGTAACCATGAGCTTTCTAGAACTAGCAGTACAAGCCACCTTCAAAGGCAACTTGGTACGACCCAGATACAGGCACCTAATTACCAGCCCCATTAGCAGAGGCAGGAAGAAGCTTTCTGACTTCAGGTGTTTATTGTATTTTTGCTATGTTGCATTTTTTTCTATTGCAGATATTTTCTTTTACTTCAGTATCAGTGTTGTGATACAGCAAGGTCCTCTGAGTGATGTTCCTCTGTGAAGGACACAGGTACTGCAGACATGCTCCCGTCTCCCACTTAAGAACATTACCACCTTTTTCTGTTGATTATCCACCTTACCATTCTGCAGATTCCTCCTGTTTGCTGGATTTCAGTCTCAGCTAAAAGAAATGGGCTGACAGGGCAAGTGGCACACAGCTAACATGTTCCAGTATGACGGAGGAAGGAGAAGGTGCCTGTTTGAGAGGTCAGTGCTGAGCCAGGGTGATTTCTATGAATTCCCTAACCTGTGGTTTTTTTCCTATTCCCCACCTAGCTGCTTGGACTGAGACCTGGAGGCAGAGGGGATGATGAGGCTGATACTCAAACCTGAACTCAGTGGCTACCCCCTGGAGAAAAGCACCAACCCACAGAATATACTTACACAGTGGAGGAAAGCAACCTCGTCCTGGGCAGTCTCAGCAAAGCCTTCCCTGCTTTTCAGGACCTTCACAGCTACCTGTTTCTTCCTCCTGGGAAATGAACCACAGCTGTCAGCCAATGAATGTCAGTGGCCCTGACCAGCAGCACTTCCCCTTCTTCCAGTCAGCCAGCCCTGGGCTCCCCAGGGAGGGTGCTGCCCTTCTGCAGGCAGCCTTGGCCTCGGTCTGTGCCTATGGGCATCCTTCCCACCAGCATCTGGCAGCACAGCTGCCCCAGGGACCAGCAAGAGACTGGAGAGAAAAAGGCAGAACATGGATACTGCAGGGTCTAAATGAGAAAAGAAAATGCAGAACAACAGCTGATCCCACATCGTTTACATTCGTTGATTTCTGAGGACCAGTTCTGCTCATAGCACCCCAATGATCTCACAGCCAGGTTTTCCCTGTGCTCAGGGGTGCCTAACGTGCTCCCAGACTGGGCTCTGCTGTTTCTGTGAGAGGGGCCAGCCATGCCAAGGACATCAGCCACCCCTTCCCACCTCCCTGAATGGCACTCAGCCCCTCACCTCATGTCCTGGCACAGCCAGACAGTGGCAAAGGCACCGCAGCCCAGCTCATGCAGCACCTGGTATCGTGTGTTGAACACCTTTCCCTCCTGCATGGGGTGGTGGTGTCCTGTGGGGACCATCACCAAGAGATATTAGTGACATCTCTAAATGCTCTTAGACTGAAGGAGCAGCTGAGGACAGCCTGACAGGTCCCAGTGGTCTCCTCTAGCCTAGGAAGAGCCTGGCATGATCTCATCTCTGGAGCCTCACGCCCAAGGACTGACCTGTGTGCTGGGCTGACAGCATCTCCTGCTGCACCTGCTCCTCCATGGCCCTGCAGCGCGGCAGATCCTGGCACGAGGGGATGGAGGCAGTGGGACACCAAGCTGTGGGACATGGGTGGTGTGATCTTCAGCACTTTACTCCTTTAAAGAGAGCTGGAGAGCTTCAGGGTGGCCGTACCTCTGCTGTACCCTCATCCCTTTCCTTCCCATTCCTTTCAGCAGCTCCTGGACTCAGGCTGTTACAAACACTTTTGGCACTTCAGGGAGACAGGGATTATTTTAAGAGTTCAGAAGAGGAAAGCTGGCAGGCTGGTCCCAGGCCAGGGCCAGGTGGGGGTCTCAGGTTTCCTAGTGTGTATTTTCAGGGGCTTAGCAGGGTCTGTGGGATCCCCTCCCACAGCCAGGGAAAGCACCCCCTCCCTATCCCCATCCTGGCTGAGGAGGGAATTTGGGCTTTGGCTGGCAGAAGGAGGCTCCTATTCCAGAAGGGTGTGAAGCAGAACTTGCATTCTAAACACTGCAATGCTGCTCCTCTGCCCACAGCCCAGCCCTGGGGCCAAAGCACGGGTTTATCAGTGACTGTCCTGTGACATCCCAGCAAGGCCACAGGACATCCTGGCAAGGGGCTTCTCTTGGGGTTTGTTACTATGACAGCCCAAAATACAAACACCAAGACAGCACAGGCAGACTGATCCAACTGCTGTCCCCCAGTGCTGCAGCACTGATGTAGGACTGGCTTCAGTCCTGGTCACCTGAAATAGCAGCCCAGAGCCCTTGTTGCTAATGAAATACAGATTCAAGCTACCATAGCTGGGCACTCCCAACCCAGCCTTTCATAATTTAGAAATGTCACTTGCTGCACGATCGAAGCTTCAGGCTAACACACACTGTCAGAGCTCGAGCCAGGCGGTAGTAATGCCCATAGACCACTAGCACAGGTAGAAATATTGACCTTTAAATCCTCCAAATCAGGTTGCTAAAGCTAAGAACTCATCTGAACCAGAGGACTTTCAGAAATTATAATAGAGGGCTGGTGATGCTGGTGGCAGTGGGAGCCATGTGACAGTAACATCTAGAACAGTAGCATCTTCCAGGTGCTGAGACAGAGGCGTGGCTTCCTCAAAACATTAAAGTTTCTTTCCACATGCTGACGCTCCTCTCCCAGCACAGCAGCCAGAGGCACAGCCTGCCTTTGGGCACCCAGCAAGCTCCCAGCACAGTTCCAGTGAAGGGTCAGGCTGGGCTCAAGACTTCCATTCTGTAAGGGAAAACCCAAAGTGCCAGAGCTGATATTACTCTGCTCACCCAAGCCTGCATAGAAGTCTGAAATGAGACCAAAATGCCTCCCCCTCCTCACATTTCTACACCTCTAACTTGCATTTACACTGTTTAGAATCAGTCTCTTTTAGGTATAAACCTCCAGGATGCTGCATGTCTGCACGGCCACTCTTTACAGCAAATACTCACTGACATCTTACCTATGAAACAGAGCTGAAATCAAAATTTTCCTTATTTGTTCACAGACTGAGCTTGTCAGTACCCTCACACACTCCTGCACCACCAGCATCTGTCTGAGCCTTCTTCACTCACATCTTGAAGACAGCAGGGGCTGAGCTGAGAGCTGGACAGAAGCAAGAAAGATTTAATGATGTGGCTCACCATTCACCTGCCAAAGGAAAACTCATGACTGTGTGGAGATAGGAGTTCAACAGCATCTTCCCTTGGCAGAGCATTCTGGTAATAGGAGACTTCAGTGAGAAAACAGGACCCAGAGGCAGACCCAGAGTGTAAGACTTGCCCAAGCCCTAGGGCTGATGGAGGTTTTGGGCAGTTCACTGGGTCCTGGTGCCCTTGTTGCTGCAGAGGCAAGACAAGTCCATCCTTAGGCATGCGAGATTTACCTCCATCCACCCTCTCTGGATGGAAGTACTGGCAAAAGATAAAGAGTGTTGCTATGCAACTTGGTACAGGAAAGTGAAATGTACTTTTCTAAGATTTGCAATAAAGGACAATCGGTGCTTTTAATCCTTCATTGCTTGACACCTTTACATTAAATACAAATTATTTTGCTTTTGTCATTCCAACTATTTTGTGCAGAACCCACTGAATTGCTGCAGGTGTGGACTAGCTCAGAGAACTTCAGCCCAAGAACTGCTCCTGCCTGGTTTGTGAGAGCCTCGGACAAGGAGTGATTCTTCCCATTTGACCAGGATTCCTCCACCCAGCCTGCATGGAACAGTACATGGAGCTGCCCAGCACCAGTCATACCTTAAAACACCTGGAGCTTTGGAGTGGCAGAACTCACCAGAGCAATACACACTTTCAGCACCTGCACCACCACAGCCCTACAAGCCCTTGCTGAGCACAGCATCCCTGCAAGTCACAGCACACAGTGTACAAATGGCCCCAGCAGGGCTCTGAGCCCCAGGGCCCTGCACACACTCACCCTGCAGCAGCTCACAGGCAGGACACACCACTCTCTGTCATCTGGCTTGTTCTGGAGCTCCCCAAAGTGAGATACCAGCTGGTCCTGCTCTGCTTTTAGTCTGCACTGCCCCAGGAGGGGTGTCCTTGAGCCCACCAAGCTTCTGCATTGCTGGATAGATGTGGTGAGGAGCAGGGCAGGGTATCAGATCACAGCACCACTTCTGGGAACAACCTTGGCTTTGGGAGAGCAGGAGACCTCAGACAGCTGCGGTGGATTCACTTTACTGCTGGCCTGTCCCTGCCTCCCTGGCAGGAGGCCTGTCAGCCTGCAGTAGATTCACAGTCTCCACAGCAACTATTTATAGCGGGAAATTCACAGCTCTACTGAGATGGAAACAGAGAAGTCCTCCCCCTCTGCTCTGCCATCCCCAGAAACCATGGGGCTGCCTGGCTCTTCCCCCTGCTCCCAGCAGTATGTCAGCAGGACTTGCTCCTGTGGCACCAGCTTCTGCTTGGCACAGCCATGCCTGTCCCCAGACCCACCCATGTGTCACACTGCTGGCCCTGAGGCACCTCAGCCTCTCCAGCAGTGCCTGCACACAGTTGAACACCATCACAGCATGGTGCTGGTGGCCACAGAGCCCATACTTCCCCTGTTCCTTTCTCTTGGAGAGCAAGCACAGCAGCATCCTCCCTGCACCCCTGTACCATGCAACACTGGGGAGGAAAAGGCCACACACAGCAAGAATCACATTTTTTTTCCCCCACTGCCACATGCTGCAGCCTTGCACCAGAGCTGGGCATGGCCTGGCCTCCCCCTCGCTGGGGCCCTGGGCTCACACAGCTCAGGTTTCCTGGCTGGGGCTGCGGAGACTGAGCCCCAGCCCTGCAGTGAAGGGTTAACCCTGCCTGCAGTAGCTCTGCTGCAGCTCCAGGCTGCCAAACCCAGGCCAGGGCCTCCCAGAACAGCTCTCCCCCTGCCTGTGCCCCTCTGCTCTCACCTGCCTTCCCCGCACTAAAAATACCAAGGGAGGGGGCAGAGGCTGCGCCAGGCCGGGTGCTGAGCCCTGCGGGGCAGCACGCGGGGGACAAGCGGTTTGTGACCCCTAAAAGGGCAACAAGAACACACAGAGTACCGAGAGGAGGGACTAAAAGAGGGGGAGAAGCAGACTCTATACAAAACCCTGCTAGTAAAGGGAGGGGAGGGAAGAAAGGAAGATAGACGGGCCAGGAGCCAGCTTTCCATCTGGGAAGAGCTGCACAATTCATTTAAGAATTAAGTTGTTTTGGTAATTTAGGAACACTGGCTTCTGCCTCACACTAGTGGACTAACAGTGACCAACATAAACGGTACCTTCAGCAGCCCTTACCCACAGTGAGAGACCACAACTGGAGCTGCCACACACCACGTGCCCCCAGTGCCAGCCCCACACCAGTGTCTGTGGAGGGAGGCTGCCTCCTCCCGTGGTCAGGGATGGTATTTGAGCTCTGAAAACAGCAGAGGGATGCAGGTGGAAGGTGGCACACAGTTATCATGAAGAAACACAGCCTAGGGAGGAGGGAAAAGCCTCACACTCCTCAGACAGCTTCCAGGTCCTGGTGCTTAGGAGTACACAGTTTCCATTTAGGAGGAAAAAGAGGCAAATACATTCTGGGTAATTGTATCATCATGCAATACAAGCATGACACAGAGGATGTATATTAAAATTTATTGAATTATTGTGTAAGAATTCTCTTTATTAAAATCATTTGGACTCTAAACTGATTATTTACAGACAAAACCTCTTATATCACCAATAGATTCCTACATCTCAGAACAGTATCTACAAACAGTTATTACACTATGTAACAAAATCCAGATTTTTTTTCAAGCTTTTTATATTAATTATTAATTCCAATTTGAGAAAGACAGTACCTTGGGTGCTCTGAGCAGAACCTAAGGTGTGGCAGGGCATAAATGCAGGTCAGGCCATACCATAACAGACACACAGACACAAAGTCACAAGGCTGGGAGAGGGCAGAGTCACCAGGACAGAGGACCAGGAAAAAGACTACAAGAGCAAATGCCCTGGGTGTTCTGGAAACCAAAATAATCATCCCCACAAGAAAGGCACAAAAAAAAAAAAAAAAAAAAAGCAGCATCTTGCTGCAACCGGGGCACACCCTGAAAAAGAAACGGCATTCCACCAAGGTAGCAGCATCCAAGAACCCTCTGTTTTCATAAGAAAAAATTAGCCATCCTTTTCATGAAGAAAAAAAAGAAAAGCTTTCAGGTACAGCCTAAATTTGCCACCAGACAGATGAAAGCAAGAGCTCTCACATCTACATCACGTGGGTGCCAGCTGTGCTTCCTTGTGCCAACTGGAGAGACATTCAAATACACTAACAAAGATTTATCTTAATACTGATCAGTTCTCAGCCTTTCACCCAGACCACGGCAGAAGCTAATCCCTCCCTCTGACTGCAGCACTAAAAAAATTGGGTGCCTGCTGCTCGGGAACACCGCCGTGCTGGGAGTCCCACTGGAGCAGCGCCATCCCCTCGCTGTGCCTGTGTCCCGCAGGAAGGGACTGGCTGCGGTGGCAGGGCTCTCTCTGCTGGTGCCCACAGAACTTGCTACCTGTGAGCAAACAGCAACATCCAGACAGGATTCTCCATCCTTGAGAAGAAATGTCCAGCTGGTCGTGGAATCAGGCAGAAACTGGAAAAAACTTGGAAGGACCAGGAGGAATAAATAAATAAGTTTTCCCTGCAATAGGGAATTTCATAATAAAACCTGTTTTGTGCAAAATTAAACGCTACAGAACCCTGTCTTAGTAATGGATTTTGCCACAGGAGAGGGGCATGGACAGAGAGAAGAGGGGCCATGCCTAAACATCCAAGTTGATCCCAGTGAGGGCCTTCAGTGCGTGTCCACAGGGAGAAGGATGCTGGTATCTAGAACACCAAGGACAGACGGATGGGAGGAGCTGGGCACTACCAGATTTCCACTCTTACTGCACCTGCACCAGGCAGTGTGTCCTGTCCAGCCATAAAAGGACAAGCTGAAGACGTTAAATATGTCAATCACCTATGTTTAGCTCTATTTTTAAGTCTTGATTATTGCTCTAATAAAAGCAGACTTTCACAGATACACTCGGAGAAAGCAGGTAATTTCCAACATCCAGGAACACTACTGAGAAGCAAGGAGGATGCGGATACCAATGGGAGGTGGAATGAGAATTAACCTTCAAGCCACCCTGTTCTGGGAAAGTGCAGAGATAATTCTGCAAAACTAGGGGCAGACATTGCCAGTCTGCAGAGCCAGAAATCCAGCAGAGAGCCTGTGACTTCTGGCAGACAGCAAGGTGGAGAGGCCACAAACGAGGCCTTGTTTCCTGGGGCAGAAAGTCCATCCACCAACATACAGGGGACAATGCTGCTCCACCACTACACCTGCACCTGCCTCAAACCAAGGAATCTCCTGCAGTCCCTAAAGGAATGGGCTTTACTAACACGCATTGTATTTGCTTTTTCCCATCCAGCAGTCCTTTCCTCCACCCAGCTTTTTGCGGGAACCAATTTAATCATATTTAGTCAAGACAGAGGTTTCAGAGATGCTACGTTCCCGTAAGTTTTGTGGAAATGGGTGGTCAGGCAGGAGTGAGACCCTAACTGGTCCTCAGCTGGGGAAAGAGGCAAACTCTGCAGCCCTGTTTTTGTCTGGCAGTGGCCAGCCAGCCACCCTGCTGCTCCATACAGCAGGATAGGAGCAGAAGGTGGCACAGGGATGTTGGCCATACTCTGGGCACACCATGTACCTGGGAACACTGCAGAGAGCAGGTCACTGGAGAGCTGGCTTTGTAGGAAGAAAGGCCACCATTACCCTGTTGTTACATTGCTGCAAGAACAATTTTGTAACTGCACAGCACTCACACAAAGCCACAGGGCTGATGGAGCAGGCCTGGAATTACTGCTATATGCAATGCAAGGAGACGTAGGGATGTGATCCTGCCCTGTTCTAGCTCTGCTACCTCCTGGCCCACACAGTCACCTCCTTAGAGCAGCGACAGAGGAGTCAGACCTGTCCACCTACCCCAGGCACGTGGGACATCAGTGTGGAATTAGCAGCGGGGGGGAAGAGAACGAATAGGGCACTCTTATAAATAGGAATTGGCTCCTAGAAGGGCAGAGGACTGTTCACAAAGTGGAGGAACTAAGGAAGGAGCAGTGAGGAGCTGCTCTGTGACAGCAGCCAGCTAACTGTGCTTGTGCCTGCTCCAGCCTCTCCTCCATGCACAAATCATTCCTGTTTGCAGGACACTTGACCTTCCTTGGGAACATCACGGTTGTGCTTCACAGCTCCTTCGAGTTCACAGCTCACCAAATAACCCTTCTATGTGCCACAACAGGAGAGTCTGAGCAGTGGAGCTGAGGGTTAGGTGTAAGGCAAGCCTAAGAGAAGAGCACACAGAGAGCCTGGGACTGAGCCACGGGGAAAGGCGAGCTGCTGGTATGACAACGGAGACACCTACGAGTTATCCCTGCAGACAAAGCAGTGGAGAAAACTGCTCCAGTGCTGACAGACGTTTGTCAGTAGAAGTGCACAGAGATACTTCTCCAAGAAAAGCTTTGTCTCAAAGCCACAAAGTTAAACATTCTCCTTTAGCATTTAAATACATTAACTTTCTGAGGGTATTTACAAGTCCAGTTTAGAGCAGCAGAACAGCTGGACACTGGAGGAAGGGGAAGTGGCACACGGCATTTGTTGTGCTTTTCCAAAGAGCAGGGCAACCTCTGATCACAAGGAACCAGGAAGACAGATCCGAGCTGTGTCAGTGGAGACCGAGGCGAGCCAGGCAGTGACTCTCACACTGAATTTGTCCTGAGGGAAAGGGTGAGGGGCTGCTGTTCATTTACAGTGGGCCCCTGGGCAAGCGCCCATGCTGGTGAGCACATTCCAGCCAAGCAGGTGCCACGCGTGAGCTGTCAGAGACCAGAGCACTGGGGAGCAAGAGACCTCCACCACCAGACGCTCTCCTTTCTACATCCAACATCTGGAACCAGGGGGGATGTTGCTGCAAGGAGTTTCTCAGGAGTCCTTGCTAGCTGGGGACAGAGGTTAGCACAGCAGTCAAAAGAGGAAAAGCTTCCTGGTTGCCAAGGAAGTGAGTGGCTGCAGCAGGAAGTGTCCCAGCACTGGCAAGAGCATCTGTGCAAGGCTGAGGACTCCACAGACACGGTGCTCAGTGTTGTCACCTGGCTCTTCAACAACGTGGAAACTTGGCACATTCACGTAACATCTGTAGAAAGGACCTGTGTGGCCCCTCAGCAGTCTGCCAGGGAAAAACCAAAGTTTATCCTATTTTTTTTTTTGTTTCATTTTGCTTTTAGAAAGAAAAAAAACTGTAAAAAAATATTCTCTGAGATGCAAGGACGCTTGTACTTTGTACTGCCTTGACCATCCCCTTGTTCATGTCACCCGCAGGTTCCTTGGAGAGTCTGGTTCCAATGGCAGCAGGACACCCTGTTTATCAACTAGGATGAGCACTGTCCCCATTCAGCCAGGGGAGAGCAGTCTGTCTGTGCCTGTCACAAATCTGTGACTTTATTCTCCACAGCTGCTGCAATCTGTTGCAGTCTATATCCAAGCTGCATCTTCTGTGCCGTTGGATCTTCTTCCAAGGCAGTAATGATCTGCAACAAGACAGAGCTCACTGGCAGCCTTTCTCCAGCACACGACACCCAACCAGCTCAACTCCATGCCCCATGGAGAACCTCAAGCTGGAATTCAGCATGCTCTCATCTAGAGTGGGTATGTAGCAATTCATCTCAAATTAGCCACAAAAGAAGTATTCTAGCTTCATTGTAGTAACTTACAGACATCATAGGGCAAAAAGAATGCTAAAATTCTCACCTGAAGATTAAGTCTTCAGTAAGGTAACCTGAACTAACTGCATTTCTTTTTTGAGTATTTGGATATCAGAGTAAAAAAGAAGCAGCATACATGAAATCCCAACAGCCTCCAAGTTAGGGAAGTCCTTTTTGCTGATTTCCTCCCTCACTCTTTGATAAGAATAAAGCAAACTCATGACATGAGTTGTGCATACCAATGAAAAAATACACAGAGTTGGAATAGTATGGCTGCTCTTAATTGTTAACTTTAGTAGTTTTTTTGTTTGGAGGATAGAAGGAGAAAGGCATATTCATACCTGCTGGAAACACACACTCACCTGGTCATAATACTTATTGATGTATTTGTACAATTCATGTAGAGCCACCAGGGAATTGAGGTCACCTGAGTAATTCTGTTTATAAGAGAAGAAATTAGACAAAACCATGAGACACCTAACATTTGTTCTGCCAAATTCTGTGTCCTCTCAACTCATTAGGAAATGTGCCCATTACACAAAGCAACAGGAAGGAGAATTCACTAGCAGTTACTAGCAAAGGAAAAATCACATGGACTCTTTGTCCCTGAATCCTTCACTACTCTCCTCTCTTCAGTGCTGGCTGGGCAGACCCTCACCCTCCCTGTGGTGCAGGGCAGCCATGGGCACAGTCAGTGTCTGAGCAGAACTGCACACTCAGCTGGAATATCTCATCTTTGCATTAATAACTCTCTCCGGGATACACAGATGAGGGGCCAGTTGACTTCTGAAATACTTTTATTTACCCGTGATAGCTCAGCCAGGGCAGAGTTCATCTCCTGGTCACTGGCAGAGATGGTCTGACGAATGTCCGCGTAGTACCTAGACAGGGGTACACAGGAAATCAGTGCATGGTCCCTCCTCCTCACTGCTGAAACCACAGCTTCTCACATCCATCACTTACCTTTCCACCATCTGCTTGTAGCGAGGAATGTCCCGGGCATAAAGCAGCTTATTGATTGGAGAGTCCTTGAACATCCAAAACCAGAATTGGTTATGAAAAGCTCTTTCGTCATGCTGTGGAGTAACCTCAGCAGGTAACACCATCACTGCTATTTTCTGTCATTTATTCAGGATCAGGAATTTTTTGTCCTCTGCATGGAGAGGCACTTCAAATAGCAGGCTCTTGTCTAGTAATGCCATCTGAAGTACCCTGAGATGTGTTGATGAAGGGACCCCTGGAATCCCTAGTCCAGCCTTCCCCTTGGAGCTGGGTGATCACCAGTATGAGATCACATCGGCTACGGCTTTGTGCAGCTGATGCCTGACATGCTCCAGAGATCCACCCATCCCATCTCTGGTTACCCCTGCAGGACTGTTCCACCCTCAGCACAGGGTGAGTAGTGGTGGTGGAAAGTCTTCCTAATGGCCAACCTGAATGTCCCAAACTGCATCCTGTGACTCCCACTGTCTGCCACAGCCAGCTAGAGCTTAGCTCTGTCCCCCAAGTAGCTGCAAGCTGTAAATAAAGAGCACTCCTCAACAACTTCTTGTTGCTAAACAAAACCAGATCCTCCCTTGTCTATGTCCAGGAGTCCTCATTACCCTCCAGTGGCACAAGGATTCCTTGTCTGTGGTTTGTGGAACAGAGGCCAGGGAGAAGGTGGGTGAGCCTGCCCTGCTGTCCCCATGGTGCTAGGTAAACATTATTGCCTTCCTGAAGCAGCACTGCTCAACTCTCTGTGCCAACCATGCTCCCTTCTCCCTCTGTACTCACCCGCCCTAACTTATGGTCAGCTATTGTACAGGAGTCCATGAAGGTCTGTGCAATGACCAGCAGCACAGCGTCCACGTTATCCGATGTCTGCACATCAAAAACAAACTGGGGGTTCTTGATGATGTTGATCCAGAACCGCAGGGGGAGGCTGCAGTGAGTAAAGAAGTGCAACAGGGCATCAGCAAAGGCAGCAGCTACAGCACCAGAAGATATCCTACATGTAACTGCATCTCTCTGCTTTGCCCTCCCAGCAAAACCAGCTCTTCACCCCATGCTCTGCTGCCCTGTACTTGCATTTTGCTCCTCCTCAGTAGGCAGAGGTGGTTGTCACTTTGCAAGCTCTAAGCAAGTCAGCAGTGCCTCCTCCAGGGCCCTCAGGAACACCCTACCTGTTTGTCTTCCAGATATGGATGGTCTCGGGGTCTGCAATCCCATAGTGTAGGGCCTGTTCATCCAGCAGGTCAAAGAAGTATTTGACTGCCAGAGGGACAGGGCGGTTGGTACTGAGGATCACCTGGAACAAGTCGTCCACAAACTTCTGCAGAGTGCCCTGTGGAAAATCAAGCAGGACAGAATCAGCACAGGCAGGGGAGAGTAGAGAGCCTAGGCCTCACAGATGAGAGGTCACCCTCTTCTGCTCAGTGACAGCCCCTCACCCATCCAAGGGTACTTCACCCCCACGGAAGGGAGCAGCAGCAAAGGAGAAAGGAGGCCCCTGTGGTTTGTGGAACAGAGGCCAGGGAGAAGGTCATGAACAAAGCAAAATAAAGAGGAGATTCAAATGTACTCAAAGCCACTGCAGGTAGAGGGCTTCATCTTCAGACACGCCCCTGAAATCTGCTGGGGGATATGAAAGAAGGCAAGATCCCAAGCACAACACAATCTGTGCTTCTTCTCACCTTCATTGAGAGCAGACGTGTCAGATATATCTCTGGGATTGCCTTGGCCCGCTCCCGATCTCTTAAGCTCCCACGCCGATGCTTGGGAAGCTCTGGCTCTTCTGTTGGTTTTACCAGGTGCCAAAGTTTGATCCCACCTTCATCTGCATCCTCCAGCATTGGTGTTTCTAAACCAAACAATTGTTTACAGATGAGTGTCAGCTCTCCCACAACAGACAGGTGAACCCCAAGGAAGCACCATTTCCCAGTACAGTGGAAACACAAATGGAAAGGAATTTCTGAGGTCTCTATCCAGCCTTCTGCAGAGTATGACCATTGCCAGCAGTACAGCAGGTTGCCTTTGTCCAAACAAAACCTTCAAGGTCTTGGAAACTTCCCCAGAGAGAGATCCCCCACCACCCCAGAGGTCTGTTTCAGGGTTGCACAACCCTTTTGCTGAAGAAGTTTTTTTCCATGTCCAATTTGAATCTCTTAAGCTGCAGCCTGTGGCTATTGTCCCTCATGCCACAGAAGTATCCATGGAGCTGTTCACTCTGTCAGACAGTAAGGAAACTGCCTGGCATCCCATCACCCCCCTCAGGCCATGTTCAGCACCTGAGGGTATTAAGATTTCTGCAAGTTGCAGATGGCACTCAGCCCTAGAGAGTCAGACAACTGTGCTTGCTCTGCATTTTCACACTCAGCCAAGCTCTCCTCTCCTCTCCTCTCCTCTCCTCTCCTCTCCTCTCCT
>VZTX01012634.1:21195-91037 GCA_013400915.1 Pardalotus punctatus
CTCTCTCCTCTCCTCTCCTCTCCTCTCCTCTCCTCTCCTCCCTCACCTGACCAGGCTTTCACATTTCCTGACAATCCTAGGAGGGTCCCAAGCATGTGTCAGCTGTCTATATCAGCAAAAAGCTGGGGCTATGGCAAGAGACTTGTCCCACTAACTGGCAAGTGCTCTAAAGTCATTTTATGAGACCAAGAGATCAAACTCACTTTCTCCTGGGATGTAATCCTGATTCTCCCTATGGATGTGCTTGGTCAGGCGTGGGACCAGTGCTACTGTTGCTCCATCAGGCACCTGCACACAAGCAAAACAACAGCATTCAAAACAAACAGCATGTTTCTCATCAGCACAACAGGCAAGTGCTTGTAGACCAACAGGTTGTACCATCACAGAAACAGGGATTTTTGGGCACCATCACTGTCTTTCCTGAGGGTGAGAAAATCTGGTCTGTAGCAATTAAAAGACTGATGTACAAAGAGGGAAGATAATACTCAGGGACTGAGGTCATTCACATCTAGAACATGTTGCAGCAAGGTACTGACATACTGGTGCAAGATATGACACATTGCTGCAACGTAATTAAAAAAATCCCTCTTTCCATTCTTAGAAGGTACTTTTCAGCCCAGTGCGTCATCACCTGCTAACTTATCTGGCCTGGAACAGGAACAGATCCAGCACATCATCTTCACTGCGCTATGAACTTGTGCCTATCCTTCCAAGCCCTGCACGTCCACATCTCAGGTATGGGATAAGGACAGGTCTGTGCTTGCTGAAGTCAGACTGCAGCCACAGCACTGACTTTATTTGAATACGCTGCTACAAGAAAGGTCCAGCCTTTTGACAGTGATCCACCAGGAGCCAGAGCCACAAACAGAGCACGACAGTGTGTAGAAGGATGAGACACGAGGCAAGGCAATGGCAGACTGAGTTCTGACCTTGTAATGCTGAAGAGTGTTCAGACGTTTCCAAGTTCCTTGAACAACAGATGTCACATCCTCATCAGACAGTATCAGATGACCTGCCAGCCCTGATCTCCACTCTACAGCCATTGAAACACAGAAAATGAAAGGATTAACTGTTAATTTGAATCATCTGCTTCAACCTGGCTGACCTCATTACATACCCTCTGGTCCTTGTCAACCTTTACCTGTGCTATTTCACAGACAACATAACCTGAGCAAGTGCCTGTATGATGCTGAGTCCTGCAGTCACAGGACAGACCCCTCTGAGCACAGGGACAGGTGGCCTCATGGCCTCCCAGGTTCCACCTGTCGTGTTCCTGCAAATTCTCAGATAGTTCAAACCACAAATATGCACCCATAGTTCTTAGCAGGTACAATTTCCACGGTACCTTCTCATCTCTAAATGTCACCACTATTCATCAAAAGCCAAAGAATTAAGATCGAAAACTGAATGTTTTATCTCCCAATGTAAGTTCCACCATTCCACCATGGGCAAAATCCACCCTGACATATACTACTGAGAGGTTGCCATTGACAGCACTGCCTGAAGAGCCAGTCTATGCCCACAGCACTCAAATCCCCCTCCCCTCCTACACATTTTCTGTACTTTTGTTCTGTATCCCCTTGCCCAAGCCATTGTTATGGTCTGAGTCTGGCAAAGAACACCATGAAATGAAAGGGACTGAACCCATCTGCTTCTTTCCCACCCCTGCCTCTTTCTGTTACAGCCTCTTCCCTGTTCCGTACAGCCGGAGTAGGAGACCCTTGGTCAGTGATTCTGCGCACTCAGCAAATGTCACACATTCCAGGGTGCTGTGCACAGATAGCAAACCACCATTCCTTCACTTCCTCACTCAGTTTGGTCACCAAAGAGTTCTGCTCACCGAGGTCCAGGGTGTCTGGGTCTGGCCGGTGACAGTATGGTGTCCCTTTATAGATCTGATCTAGGATTTTCTCCTTCACCTGCGTTATGGTGTCACAGTCCAGCACTTTCGCAGAAATCCCTTGTGAGTCTTCTGCCCCTCCTGCACCAACTCCTGCTTGTGTCAAAGCATTTAAGGTCTGGGGAAGAAAAGGTCACAGCTACTTAGCTGATAAGATTACATCTGACACATTTACACCTTTGATGGCTGGCATTCAGGCAAGTTAACAGCTAGTCCTTTCACGGAGAGATTTAGAAAAGAATACATCACAGATGTTAAACACCTCAGTCTTGTGTTCTTAGCCTTTTGTCAAGAGCTGGAAGCCAGGTCAACAACATTGGGGAGGAGCTTCGTGTTGCCTTCAGCAACGTCATCCCCTTATTTCTAGACACAGAACAGCACGTACACCAGACGACTGTGGTGAAGGCTCCTATCAGCCTGGGGCAAAAATGCCTGATTTAGCAGAGCTCTTCATCATCTACTGACTTCTGCTGCTGGAACAAACCTGGCTCCCAGGAGACAGTGGCAGGATGCTGCACTTCTGCCTTGGTAATGGGAGCAGAGACATTCAGCCCTGTTGTACCAGGGAGGACAGAAAATTTGGTGCTTACCAGAGTGCGGTACTCCAGGTCCTCTCTCAGAAGGCGGTTGTCATTCAGGGTATATTTGGCTTTCCCTGTCACCCAGTCAACTGGCCCTTTGTCCACCTGGTGCTTGATTCCACGAAACAGCATGTAAAGGGGCTCCCCGACAGAATCCTGGCATGGGAAGGAAGGAGAGAAATTCAGCTTGCTCCTCTCAGCAGAGCCCCAGGCTTGGAAACATGGACACCAAGTAGAGGGGGAGCAGGACTGAGGATACAGCAGCTGAGCCACAGTAGGCAAAGACAGAGCCTGTTCCAGCAGCTCCTGGAAAAGTGCACTGTCCAGCTCCCAGAGAGATACACATGACCAAGGCATTGCTCTGCCTCTGTGTCACTCGTCTGAGAGACTCCTTGCCCCCCGCCAACCCTCCAGAAAAGGAATTAGACCAGCATCTGTCCTCCCAGCCTGTGGCCAGTGTGTTTCAAGATAAAGGAGCTACACTGAGCCCTCCATGACCTGTTGGCACATTCTGGAAACAAGAAGTGGTATTAATGCTGATTTAAACATCCCTGTTCCCAGTGAGCAGCCCAGCTCTCATTCCTCACCCTGAAATACAGGGTGACCCTGGCACTATTTCAGCTATGAGTGAGGCACAAAGCAAAGCTGTGCCTGTCTCCCCTTTTGGTCCCTCTACACCACAATGGGACAAAGAGCTCACCCTCACGAACGCATACAGGCAGATGGACATCCAGTTGGTTAACAGCTTCTCTACCACTGTTTCTGTCCTGAAAGAGAGCATCAGGTTGGTCACAGGACTGTGGCGCAGAACAGGGGGAGATTTGGAGGTAAAGGTCACTCCCTTTGAGAGAACAGCAAGCTAAACCATGATACAGAATGAAGGGAGAGAAAAAAAAAGCCTTTTGAGACCATCAAGGTTAATGCTTTTGTCACCACTTACTGGAAGCACTTGCCAGCCTGAAGGAGGCACCAAATTACAGAAGTGGAGAGACAAGAACAGGGAACAGTGGAAAGCCTCTGGTAGGTCTCAAACAAGGGAAATTTGTTCAGATCAGAAGGATGGACCAGATAGGAGGCTATTTGGGATCTAAACATGGGAGATATCTCAGTTTAGCTTCCGAACATGGCATGACTGCAAACCCAGGGTTTCTAAACAGCGAAGCGGGATTAGAAGAAGTGGCACAGCCTTTCAGAGCTTGCCAGCTGGGCAGGAAGGCTCTGTTCCCTCAGGTAGCTGCCAGTGGAACCACAGCTGGCTCACTCACCTCCGCAGCATCAGCTTGGGGTTCTTGGCCACATACTGCTCCACAAGGTCGTTCAGGAGTGTTTTGAGGATGTCAGTGAAGTACTCCAGCTTCCCATGCAGCGACACCGTGAGCAGCGATGCCACATAGGCCCGGTCTCGTGGAGAGAAAGTGCGCTGGATCTCCAGAGTGTGGATGAACTGGTGGGGAGATGGATAAGGCAGTGTGTGAATCTGCTGAAAACAAGGCCGTCACAGCTGCTGGCGCTCGGAAGAAGTGGTGCTGCAGGGAGCTCTCAAGGAATGAACCTGCCCACTTCCTGCTGCCAGTGTCATGACTCTGGCCCCACAGCAGGCTGCCAGCAGAGAAAGGGACATTACCTTGGTGAGGAAGAGCTTGCTGTTGAGCAGGTTGGAGAGCTGGACCAAGCCCTGCTCCACTGTTTGCCGCCGGCACTCAGGGATGTCAAGGTCCCTTTGCAGTGGTGACTCACGGTGGCCCGGGAAGAAAATGCGTTCTGCATAGGATTTGTAGTCCAGGAAGGGGATCCCTGTGCCCACAAGGTCACTTGTGAGGTCCATCATCTCAGTCATCAGGTCTGAGGGAAAGGAAAATGACCATGAGGATGACACAACTGACATGATCTCAACTGATGGTGCAGAGCATGAGGTGAGTGCAGGAACCAGGGCAGGTAGGATGGGACTGAGAAAGAGAAAGGATGTTTCCTGTCAGGAGGATGCATATTGGGGTCTCATTGCTAGAAGATTTAAAACTAGACTAGGCAGCGGGAGAAACAGCATGAGGAAAGTTCCAAACAGGAGCTGGTTTCCAGTTTTATAAAGAGGAAGCCACTGTTCAGCACACATCTGTGGTTACAGGCATTACCTACAGCAAAGACAGACTACCAGAGACCTCCCTCTCCTCGCTCCTTCACATATTAGTTGGGGATTACAGTCCCAGTCATCTGCACAGTTTCAGAGCCCCAGCTCTCCCACAGGTGTAAAGAGCTGAAGAACAAGGTTTGCAAGCCCAGAACATGGGCTGCAATTCACCTTGCCCTACACAAAGACTGGGCTAGAGCTGTCCTTAAGATCCCTCCAAGTGTGCTGTCTTGACTTTAGCTCTTCATCTGAGTCTGGAGGATGAAGTGGAGAATGAGAAAGATCTGTATAGATCTGTGCTCTGAATTAAAGAATTAAAAATGGAAGAATTTGGCCCTATGTTACTATGCACTGGCATGGGATAAATTATTGCCTGCTCTGAGCTATGCAGAGAAGTACACAGGAAAGGGAAGAGAGGTAGGGCTGAGGGTGGCTCTCCAAGCTTCCCTGAAGCTGCAAGAAGCCAGGAGCTCAGTGACTGACCTGTGAATTCCTTTTTGCATCTGTCCCGAACACTTGTTTCCAGATTTTCCAGCTGGATTTGAACTTTCTTGTAATCCCTCAGAGCCTGTTTGCTCTTCCTCCTGCAATAAGAAGCAGAATTGTTCCTGGTGGCACTAGCCCAGGGACTGTCCTTGCCAACTGTTGTTTTGCTGCCAAAGACTCCAGGGCAGTTGGTGTTGAGGCGATTTCTACAGAGCCCCATCTTTGCAGGATAGCAAACAGTGTTCCATAAATTAGATGTGTCTCTTGGAGCATGCATTAGGTTCTGAATGAACTAGAGTGCAGGCTGTGACTAGGAGTGCAACATGCCTCCCACATCCAACATCACCAGGGACTCAGGATTTGGCACAAAATAAAGAAAACTGTGACCTTGTTTAGGCCCAAGATGTACAGGCTTGGTCCCATCCACTGAAAAACATTGTGAGGCACTCAAAGGCCTCACTCAATGCCAGAGTTTTTACCTGTATATGAAGACGATGACCAGAACTATCAGTGCAACAAAGGATGCACCAACCCCCAGACCAATCTGTGCCTCCAGCGGGAAGGTGAGCTGGCTTTCGGTGTCGTACTGCACTCGGCCCAGGAGGAAGTTCAGGTTTCCCATCTGTACCTGTAAGAAGAAAGCATTTGCAATGATGATTCCATTCCTCTGTGGAGGAATGAAATACAAAGCCACAGAGCTTCTCCAGAATGGGCACAGGGGGCACACAGCTCCCCAGGTGAGCAGTCCCACAGCACGAAGAACCCAGCTATACTGTTTGCTTTCAGGCAACTTTAGCCTTTAAGAGTAGAGTTGAGAAAAAGAGCAGTTCCTCACCACCCCTGTTACTTCCCCTGTCCCTCAGCAGGGATGCTACTTTTCCTCACTTCACAAATTCCACTCCCCCTTCTTGTGTGTGCTTCAAGAAATGACAGGATTTCTGGCTGTGCTGCTGATTCCCTACCGTGAACTCTGGGAGCAGGTCCGTGCCCTCCCGCTTGGTGCGGTGCCGCGGAGCCGGCTGCTCTGAGGGGGGCTCGCAGTAGAGGTGATTCCTCGTTAATGTCTTCACCACACAGATTCCTTCCCCAATCATAGCCATAACTTCATCTTTGGAAATAGCCAGATCTAGATTTTCCCCCTGAAATAGATTTGGACAGCACATGAGATCAGGGAACAAATAACAATGTATTACTGTGGCTTCAGAGAAGATGGAGGAGACCAATACCATGGGATGAAAGCAGCCTTTTTTCTTCTCTGATTAGGCTCACATCTGAATTAGCTGCAGGAGTTAATTTTGTAAGCTAAAAAATTCAGTTGCATATGATTTAGATTTAGCTTTAGGACCTGTAGCACGCTGCATAAGTACAGTTATAAATAGCCTGTACTCTTAAGGCTCTTCAGCCACAGCACAGCTAAGCTCAGCTCTTCACTCGGTATATTTTAAAAGGTAGTCTCATGTCAGTTAACCTGCACACTCAGGTGAGTCAATCAATGCCTTTCAAAGGTGTAACATATCTGTGCTATTTCTTACCTGCTTTAATTTTGGGGCATTAAGACTTTTTCTTTTTTTAATAAAACCATGGTGACTGATGTTAATTACATTGTTATGCTTTAATGCTTTCTAAGCCCAGAGCTGTCTGTCAGGGTACCCCGACAGGCTGGCAGATCAACCTCCTTGTCTTTTAAAGTTCTCTTCCAATCTTCTCAAACTGCCCTACTTCTCCAAGATGCATTCAACCCCAATGGCAGTGGTCTAGACATTTCTAGGCTCTTACATCCTCACAGTTTTTGCTCATATGCAAAAAGAGAGCATGTGGAGAATCTGCACCTACAGCTGCAGTCACTGCTTCCTTTAGGAGTACTGGAGTGAACAGTACCCTTCCATACAAAAGAAATACCTCAGAGATTCTTTTTCTTGCATGAACAGTAAAAATGTAAGCCACTGTGCTCTTCTGTATCATCTTTAAAGAGTGATTTTCCTGCATTCACTTGGTAATAGGTCTTCCCTATTGGCAGGATTCTTTTACTCCTAAGTTACTTCTAGAGGAAACTGAAGTAGTTATGCAAGAGCCAGCAGCTGAGACTAGGATGTGGGGATAATTTAGTACTAATATCTCATACAAATAGTTTATTAGGATTTAAAAAAAAACAAACAAACCTAAAAACCAAACCACAGAAGTTTCCACAAGCCCAATGAAGCCCCTAACAATGATTTATGGATTCAAGAGACTTTTTTGATGCACTCTTTTTCCTCCTCTTATGTACCATTTCTCACAGGCCAAAGCACATGTGCTGTGGCAGGTTGTAACCTGTTAAACGCTTTAAAAACCTTGGATATTGCATGACACTAACTTATAGCTTCATACAAGGAACATTAATTCCAGCTGGTTTTTGTCTTACCTCCACAGAGATGACACTTCCTGGCTTGTGACGATATGGTTTGGCAGGGTCCTCAGCATTCAATGGTTTTAGGATGGGGTTGACTTCATAAGAGAAGGGCATGGGATGCAGCGAGTTGAAATCAAAGCTCAGATTATCCAGAATAAATTCCAGTTTGATACGGACACTCCTCAACAGCAGGTTAATGGCTGGAGTTTTGCACAGGATCAGGTAGGAGGAGTTAACAAGACATGGTTCTTCAAACTAAGTGGAAAAGCAAAAAAAAAAACGTCAGTAGTGGAACACCAATGCTTCTCCTGCAGCTTCCCATCCTGAGCAATCTGGGGCCAGTCTGCATTCTTCTCCTCTGGAGAAATGCCAGAAGAACTCTCCTTGACTGTAGAGGAGAAAAATCTAAGATCTGAGGAATTCCCCATGTTCCTCTAAAGGAAAGCTTTCATAGCACTTGTTTTGTTGGAAGGTCTCAGCAGTGGGAATCAGCTTTGACATTCCCCTGGCAGCAAATTCTGGAGAGAGTCCAGCTTTAGATTTCCCTGCTCTGAGAGAATAAGACCAAACACCTTCAATGCAAGGCTGTTTTCCCAGTCTGAATGCTTCTGTGAAAGTGTTCTTGTGCCTGGTTGGATATGTTTTATACATTTGCTGAAAGTATTACAGTATTATTTTTTTTTCTGCCCTACAGCTACAAATCTTTCATAAGAACATTGATAAAACCAGCTGTTATTGATGCATGTGCACATTTATGTACAGGAAGCCCTAATAATGCAACTCCTTCTTGTACTTGGGTGGCCAAACCACTCTCTCTACCTCTGCAAACTCTGCTACATGCTCTGTGACCTTGGTGACCACATCAATATCTCTATAATGACCCATCTCAGCAGACTGGCAGCAGGAGAGCAGAAAATGGTCATGGCATCGGTAATTTCATTGCCTAGATTTGTATCTCAGAGTCAAAGAGATCCCAGGGACTATAAGGATGGACCGAACTATGCAAAAGGAAGAATCTGAAGCACAGACATGCAGAGCCACACAAGCTCTCTGGCTCAGATGCAGCTTCCTTTATCTCCACACTGCTGCCTTGCTATTTCTGTCCCACATCACAATCCTGCACATCTCCAGGCAGAGGCAGACCCAGCCCATAGAAATGTTTGTGAAAGTGCTTAACCTTTCAGTCTGGCAGAGAACGTTTCCATGGGCTGAGACTGTTAGTACATTCCAAGCACACAACAGCAAGTAGGGGGGGAGGAAAAAAGCCCTAGGGACAGAAAGCCCACCTCTTCAGAGGAGGAACATCCACCCTTGTGCACCCACATCCCCACTGAGTGCTGTGCTACCTGCTGGATGCTGCACAGAGAATCCTCAGGACACTCAGAGTCTGGGATGATCCTGCGCCATCGCCCCACTCCTCGGCGCCGGCGTTCAGATGGAGAAACTGTAACTCGGATCTTTGGTTTCTGTACAACATCCAAGTTGTACCCATGAACTCTGAGCACTCTCCCTCCACTGAAAGATAAAAGTAGCTGATCTGACCCACCTCTTATTCACTAGCTCCATTTTGCCCATGCTCCCACCCTTTTGTTTATGCTGGTTCGTACAAGCCTGGCTTTACCCCCAGGTGCCACTCGGAGAGATGCCATCGGTGCTGCAGCCCCAGCACACAGCCCCGGGAAAGGGACACTCATTCTTTCTACCTGAGAAAGCTTTTAGGTGGCTCTGCAAAAGTGATGTTGGGATCCAGAGTATATCTGAAGAGTGATCCTTCCAATCTCCGCTCTTGGTCCCCATATTTGATGGTGACTGGGAGTTCTGTGGACACATTGCTGGGACTTGTCTGGCATGCCAGCTGATCCTCTGTCATCTCAGAGAGGCTTGGGGAGACAAGATAGAACAAGGGATTAACACAGCCACTGCAGAGACAGATTTTATAGTACTGTGCCTTTCGCTTTGCAGAGAGTCTGCAAACTACTTCTGCTATTTTCCTAAATCTCATGCTGAAAGCTCTTGTGCCTTATCTGTGCAAGCAATGATTGCTGGGCAGTTGTCAGGAGCAGCACATGGACAAAAAGCAGGTATAGAGTCACTGTCCAGACTGAAGGGATTGGACACGTGCTACCAAGGCATCTGCACCTTCTCACCAGCAGTGAGGTGAGGCAGGTGTACGTGTCCCAGAGTGCAAGAGAACAAGCAGCTCATGGGATTAGGCTGCAGGAGCCAACTGCAGCTCCCCATCAGCAAAAGCAGAAGGTCAGGATGGGTTACAGTCCTGTCAAGGGACAAGCAGAACAGAGGTGTGCAGCACTGCTCACATCCAGGGGAGGTGGGCAGGAATCTAAGATGGTTGAGGTTGCTGCCATGACCCTCAAGGGGAGGATACCCTGGAACACAGAGGAGAGCAGAGCTCCAGCTGCTCCAGGCAGCATCACACCCTGGGAGGCCCTGGGAAGGACTCAGGGCAGTGCTCAGCCAGTACATTGGCAGGTTCTGATCTTACATTTGACAAGGGAGGTCTCCAAGCAGGACACTGATCTCATTAGGATGCCCAGTGAGCAGCTTCGAGCCCAGAAGGGTAAGGCAGGTTCCTCCTGCTTTGGGGCCTTGAGTTGGAACAATGGATTTCAGCTCTGGGTTCTAGAAGAGGGAGTTAAAAAAAACCAAAAAAACAAAAAAGGGAAGTGAGTGACAAGGACCTCAAAAGACAAGACAAGGAAAGAAAACAGCAGAATATGTTCAGTGATGTCCAGTGCTCTGAAAATAGAAGCTACAGATCCAAATCACAGGCAGGCCTCAGCTATGCTCCAGTGGCTACCTTACAGAGCAGACCGGGGATCAATCACACCAGCAAGAGCCAGGGATCGACCACCTTTCCACAGACTGCCAAAGGCAGAGGGATGCGGCAAACAGCAGACCTGTGAGCCTCACACACAAACCCTAGGATTAACAGTTCAAAGGGATTGTTCAGAGCAGTAATTGGATTAATAATTCTGGTTAGGAAAAACAAGGTAGCAAATAAATTGTCTGTTTGCCTAGCAGACGAGGAGATTACCAGCAGGGAGTCCTAAGAATTTGTGTTGAGACCTGCGCTGTTAAATGTACTTGTAGGTGACCTGGACGGGGAAATGAAATTTGATAAATTATTAAGATAACAAAAAACCTTAGTTCTACTGAGGAGCTGAAGAAAAATTTAGAGAAACCGGGCAAAGGGACACAAATAAGTCACTGCTGCCAAACAGAAAGCAAGATCCAGGAAGTGCGAAAGAGGAGGGAGACTATAGGAAAAACGGCAAACAACATGTACACAGTTGTTAGTCTCTAAATAGTATCCTGGTGATAACCATGAGAAGAGCAACAAGCATAGTCTAGTATATTAAATAGTTCTATAAAGCCAAAAATGGAAGAGCTTAAGACTTTTCAGGATCTCTTTCCCCTTCCCATGGGAGAGGGAGACATGCATCTAGATATACAACTTGTAAATTGCACAGAAAGGAAGAAAAAGGAGCAATTGCACTCAAAAAATACTTAAATGTTATTTCATAGTTGCTGGGTTTAAGATATCAAAAAGTTATCAGAAACATGTTTAAAAATTATAGGAAACATTTCTCCACAAAATGCACAGGAATTTTGGACTTACTGCCACCAGCTGTTGAAGGTCAGACGCTAAAAGCGTGTTCAAACAGCAATTTGCATATTGACAAAAGGGAAGTCAGAAGTCTCAGTAAGATGCTAACTCATCAATTTTTTAAAATCTTCAAATTGGAAACACAGAGGAAAAATACAGGCTAAGTATTTAGCAGTTACCATTGTCAAAAAAGAAATAAAATCCCTAGACTACAGGATCTTTAGTATTACCCAGTACAGCTATTCTTATAATCTAAAGAGGGGTGAGGGAGAAACAAAACAAAAAAAATTCCACCACACCACACAACACAACCAGCAGAAAAATCAGATAAAAATACCAATAGCAAATGCCTGGCAGAGTCCTGTAATTTCATGCAATAAACAGCCATTTAGCAGAGATACTGGGAAAACAGGGGAGATATTAAAGTTATGTTACCTGATAGGTGAAAACATGCCCAGAAACTCCACGGCCTCCTCCAGGCACTTCCACCACAATATGCCCAAACCTCTCTGTCCAGCTCCCACCAGTGACGCACACGATGCTGCAGGACAATCCAAGAACAGAGTCACACCAGGGGAGAGCAGGGGAGCTGCATCCATCACAGCACGTCCTAAAAACATCTAGCAACCACAGCTCCCTTCTTCCAGACTTATCTCATGCTCAGAATATACAACCAAACATTGAGAAACACTTCTAAAAAGCTGGGTTAGGTGTAGCAGAAAAAAGCAGGGACCAGTTCCAAACAGGCCCATCCTAAGATTATTCTTTCTGGGACAGACAGGATGAAGCCCACTGTGTCACAGATGCACAGAGTCCAAGAATTCTTCTATTGTCCAGAGCTGATCAAAACCAGTCACATCTGGAGGGACCTCAGGCCAGCAGTGGTCAATACACACATTAGTGCTGTGTCTGATGCAGGAGAAGACTCAAGACCATGGGTTTAGCTGTCACTGGTCTTCAGACAGTTGTCTTTGCAACCAGCCAGATCCCCTGATCTGCACCAATCATTTTTCCCAGCCTTTCTTCCAGACATAATTTGATATGGGAGATGCTGACAAGGTGAAAAGTCAAATAGTTCTTAGAACAGAGCAGCAAGGAATCCCATGTTACAGCACTGATTTGCTAACAGAAAAGCTACTCTGCAGGAGACTTCTCAGCCTTCCTGCATAGCAGGAGATTAATTTTGTCTGGGCCTTGCTCAGGAGCGGGTTCCAGGTTCACAGCTATATCCCCTCAACTAAAGAGGCTCAGGAATTTGAACTCAGGCAGTGCAGTCCAAGCCAAGACCCTGTGATGCCAGACGATTTACAGATACAGAACACAGACTGTCCTAACCCCAGAAAGATTATGCTCTAATTCTAGGATGAAAACAGAAAGCAGATGGATCCAGACAAACAAACTGCACAGACAGGACAACACTGCTCAACACAGCAAGCCATTCCCAGCAGGATCTTACCTGGCTCCCAGAGGGAAGGGTGCTACAACTACTGCTACCATGGAATGGAAAAACACGTTTGTGGTAGCTCTGATAAGAGGTTACTCACAATTGCTCTCCTCTTCTTCTGCTGGTTGTTTGGCTCCTCTCCCTCCCTTGTCCAAAGCTCCCACCTACCTGCCCTGCCACAGGCCAACTACACAAATATCCCTTTCTCCTTGCTTCCTAGCTATGCCCCATTTATACCTCTTAATATCTAACTACTGCTTTGTTAGTTTGTTCTGCCCTGGCCAGACACACCAGTTGCACAATTTTCTATCCGTGACACGAGCTGGATTCAGCAGAGGACAGGTCTTTCTACTTCTCATCCTTCTCTTTGCAACTACTTTTACAAGCATTATGTGACCTGCCAGGTACTCCTGGCCACCAGAAGAATGGCATTGGGCCCACCAGGACTCCCTCATCTGTCCCTGGTTGAGAAGGTCTTTTCTTTGAGTTTCTTCCTGGTAGGGAAGTCTCACTAGCAAGTGCAGACTGACAATCTTGAGGTGTGCCTCCAACCACACGTTCCCATCCTCACCCGGTGTTAACACGGTCAGGATATTTGCCTATCAGTGACATTTGCACAAGCCATGTCCTTTGCTTTATTGAAATCACCCTGTGGCTGAGAGAGACACCCATGAAACTGCAGGGTTCTGAGCCCACAACTCCCTGACCCGGCTGTGGGCTCTGTCTGGGCAGCGTGGCTGTAAAACAGCATCGCTGCTCAGCTGTTGTCTTGTACACAACCTTATCTCTCTAGAGTCACTGCCTGAGCAGCTACTCACACAGTGACCTTACTCAGGGCACTCCCTGGGGAATGGGCAGGGCTCCACACCTGCTACAGCAAAGGCAAAGACATCTCAGGCTGGGTCAGCAGCCAAGGGAAAAGCCAGCGCCTGCCTCTGGGAGGAGGTTTCACAGATACTCTACCTGCTAGAGATCTCATACTCTTGAGCATCTACGGCACAGGGAATTCCTGCAACAGTGACAGTTTCTGCAATGTCTTGATGTTTCTGCCCGAGGTTTGAGCCAGTGATGGTGATTCTAGTGCCACCTTCCACTGGTCCAGACAGGGGATACACCTGCAAAGACATCCGCGCACGTGTAAATGTCACAGTATCTCAGACCTCCACAGTCTGGTGACTGACTACAGCACAGGGCCCTTCAGCTGCCCCACTGCAAACTCTGCCTGCTCAGGTCACTGCTATTGACTCCTTTTACTGGCTTGGACTAGTCCCAGGTCGCAGCCTCATCAGAAGAAAGGCCACAAAGAACACCACAGCTGGAGCCTTCTTTCCCGTACCTCACTGTTGCCAGCAGTCCCCACCCGGAGGTGATAATCCACTTAGAAGGCAAAGACTGCCCTGCTTTGCCTTCCCATCGACATGCTGACCACTCCACAGGGCATTTCTGCTGAGGAGTGGGAATGCACAAGCCAATACATGTTACTAGTATTGAAGCAGCAAGCACCATTCCCCCCTCAGCATCAGGACGACAATGAATTGCATGCTGCACAAACGTCAAAGCTCTGTCCCTGAGCAGCATCCAAGGTAAACTAAGACAAGATGCAGCACATGGATGTTGTGTGCCACTGGAGGGAGGACAAGCTGACAGCAAAAGGGACACATGGCTACAGACACTTGTCATGTGGCAGTTAGCAAGAAACATTTAAAATAAACAGACAAAATTAATTAATTCCAGTAACCTGTCATGCCTTTCCCATCATTACTGTGCTATTATCATTAGGTTTTGCCCTCATTTGCCCCAGGCTTTGCCCCTGTTTCAGGGTCTGGCTCGAGACAGTTGGAAGATTGATCCTGTAGATCCTTTCCCAGCTCCTGAATGATGCTGGTGTGTCATTTCAGCTGAGATACAAATGAATTATTCCCCACAGGTCTTTATCAGCAAGCTGAACGCCCAGCACAACAGTCTAGAATCCTTACAACACTGAGGGACCACAACTGAACTTCCTCTTCAGAAGGTCAATAAATTATCGAGCTGCACTCTGCACTCCGAGTTCACAGCCCTTCGATTTCCACTGCAGAACGGAGCCCTCCTTGCCCCGGGTGCAGGACATCAGTGAGCAAATTACTCACAGAGTGAATGAGAGGCGCTGGGCACATGTCTTCAATCTCTTCCTTGCAAGAGCCTCTGAAGATACAGCTGGGGTTGTCACCTCCACACCACACACAGTTGTACTTTGAGTCAGCTGTTTGGCAGCGGCTACAATCAGTGTGTCCCACAGAGCAGTTGTAAAAAGTCACTGCAAAGGAGAAACGTTCAGAGGCATCTGCAAACATCCCCATAGGGCACAGCATAACCCAGCAACCTGGCATCTTTTACAGACCCCAATCCTCCTGCCCCCATGGCAAGCAACAGAGGTGAAGCTCTGTTTCCCTTAGTTTTCCCCATGATAGGACTACCATGGGTACAAAAAGCTTCATTTGAGGATTTCCCAATTCCTTTCCACCTCATTTGCTGTGTTTTTGGTGGGAAGGTGTTGCACTCCTACCATGAAGATCTGCAGCACTGTCCACTCGAAGGTGTTGTCGCCTCTGTACAAACACCACAGCATTGAATTCCAGTTGAGGTGCTGTGTAACTGTACTGCAAAGACAAAGACCATCAAGAGGACTTAACAGGGGCAAAACCAAGTCAGCTGAATAGGCAAGAAGCATCAGCATCCATTCTGCACAGTGCAAGGTACATAGAGCCTACATGGAACTTCCATGTATGCAGACAAGGCAGTGTTAGCTGGGGCAGTGGCAGAGCAGGCTTGTCCTCACTGGTTCACACAGTGACAATTCCGCTCTGGAAAGAGTAGCTGATTTTGGTTGACTAAGATGAACACTGAAAACCAAGTGTGTGCTCACAATACTTGTCTAACTTCCTAACTGCATTCCTAAGTGGCCAATTCCTATCTACAAGCCACCTGCTCAGAAAGCTGCTCAAGCTGGCATTTACGTAATTTCAGTAGATCTGAAGATGTACGATCACAATTGGTCTGCAGGGCTCACATGCACAAGAGCCTGTGCTGTTCTTCTCTCAACTATATGAGATTGTGAACTAACAACAACGTTTCTGCTTGCAAATCTTGCCTAAAGTAAAATTCACACATCATCCAGAATTGTACGTCTCTGTTTTAATTTTCCCTGTTAATCTTACAATCCACAGGCTTGCTTCTATCACCAAGGACAAAATCAGTACTAACAGCATTTTTCTTCTCACAAAAGAACAACCATCACAGAAGTCATGATGCAGAGAATGACAAAAAACAGTGCCTCAAGCTAAAGCAGGAGGGGTACTGTGCTGGCCAGTTCAGAGACAGCACCATCCTCTGCTACAGCCAGTGCAGCAACAGGTCATGGGGCTCAGACTGCACAATCTTCCTGAGGTTGAAGGTACCAGTACTGGCAGGCAGCAGCATCACAGCTGAGGACCCCAGAGTACTAAATATTCTACCAATACTTTTGCAAAATATGCTCTTTCCCGCAGAGCTTGCCTTCCATCCTACTCTTTTGCTGAGCAAAACCAGCACCTGCGTGAAGTGTGAAATGGCACAGTAATCCCAGCACTCACCTGGTTCATCTGGCAGGTGATATAACAGAGGGACTTGTTTGTTTCTTCTCCTTCCACATAAGCTTCCATCACCACTGTCCTCCCCTCCAAATTCAGGACACACTCATAGTCCCACTGCTGGTCCTGCAGGAGGAGACACATGGCACCACTTCTCAGTGACACAGAGCTCCTGGCTGCAGGAGTATCCTCCTGCCTCTCCAGATCAGCACCTTTCACCAAGCAACCAACCCAGCAGTGTGCTCCTCTCATTTCCCTCATTATACCAACTCTATGCTATATTCAAGGGCTCTCTATACTGTGACTATCTCCATGTATGAAAGGCAAACCAACACTAAATAGAACACCTAGAAGGGAGCATGTGTGTCACTGTGGGGAGAACTTAGCACAGAAGGAGAAATTAGGAAAAAAACCAGTGGACTGTGAAGTTATGCCTCTACATCCCTGTGAAACACTAGCTTGAAGATGAAGAGTAGAGTACACAGATTAGGGCAGAGCATGTCAAAAACCGTACATGTACATTTCTCCTTGCTGTCTCTTTCCTGTAAACCTCCCACTGAATTGCTTAGATACTTCCTGTAAAAAAGCTAGATATGCATCTCTCTGGAACCAGCTCTGCTCCTCTGAGCAGTGCAGTATGTCAGGTTTAATGTATAAAGTAACAATTAGACTGTGGGCTGCATGTTCCGAGTTGTTTTTTTGTAAAAGATTACTAAATCATCTTCTGGCTTGAGAAGCAAAGAGAATTTTTATCAGAGGCACACCCAAGAAACAGCTGGCAAGGGTGGTTTTCCCCACTACAGAAGTTTCAGGTATGGCAGGAATAGCCACATTAATACGAGCATGCCAGAAAGGAAAGGGAACGGATGACTTGTCTTTAGTCTATGGAGACACAAACAAACAGGATGGATTCAGCAGAAAGTTATTCCAAGAACTACCATCTCCAGTGCAGCACAGGTGCAATTTAATCCAAATACATGCAGATCTTCTCTAGCAGGTTGGTACACACCTGTACTCTCCTTTCTCTGGGTGACCTCCTACACACCAATAAATCCAGCTATGGAATTCTTTGTGCATAGACAGATTATTCCTCTAGGAGAAACCTAGGCAGAGTCACAACTCCATCTTACACATATTTTTAGCAGTCCAGTGGCCAGGTTGCCCAAACAGTGCCCTGCACTAATGCAATTTCTTGCTGGTGATGGCATTGAGCTGACTACCTGATAGAGATGAAAGTTCTTTCCCAGCAGGGTTATCTTCCTCGCCACATTGACTGGAAACAGCGAAGATCCCTGGATTCCCTGCACGCAGGGACATGCATTTGGACCCCAGCTAGGCTCTTCACTCTGAAAAAAAACCCGCAGGACATAATATCTCCTGTGTGCTGAAATACTAGACTGGCAATCCGTAAGAAAACTTCAAAGAGTTACAGCCTTAGACTGTGAATTCCAAAGCCCAGTAACTTACCTCCTCCCAAAACTCAGGGGCATCATACTGATAATCAAGGTCAGGGTGAAGGATCCTGGGAAAGTCAGGGACATCCCTCTCTGAAGAATCGCCATCACCCGACAGAAGAGTAGAAGCAGAGAAAAGAGATGTGTCATTCTCAGCCTGCAGCAAATCCATCCAGTCCTCTGTGTCCTGGAGCTCTGTGCCTTCCTCCAGCAGCCACTGCGGGGGAGATGATGTTGGGAGCTCTGAAACAGAGAGTTCAGTCCCTGGCAATCCAGGAGAGTCATCAGAGGCAACAGGGCCAGGGCTCCCTGGCACCTGGCTGGGGGTCTGGGCAGCTGGGATGGCAGATGTCTGTGGCTCTGTGGTAGGAAAAGGACTTGGAGGCCACTTGAAACTGGTGGCATGAGGGGAAGGTGTTACTGCGGCCACTGCAGATGTGTGCAGAGGGCTACCCCCGAGGGTGGTGGGTGGGTCCGTGTGCCGGGGCTCCTGGGCTGTGGCCGGCCCTTCAGTGGGCAAGGCTGCGTGATCCATGTTTTTAGACGGGCTGGAGATGACAGATGCAGCAGGAGAAGTTGTCTCTGGCACAGTGACAGCAGGTTTGTCTGCTGGCGGTGGCAGCGGGGATTCTGTGGCAGCCTGGAGAGAAGCAGCTTCGGTGGAGAGGGTCAGGTAGGTGTAGCTGAGGGTCTGCGTGGGCTCTGTTGTTGTCTCCAAGGCTGTGGAGGGCGTGATGTGGATGGGCTCCGTGTGGGGTACAGTGCTCAGGCCCACATGCACGGGGGTGGTGACAGGTTTTGTGGCCATGGTGGGGGCTGTGGTGGAGGACTTAGTGAGGGGAGCAGCTGAAGAGGGATACACACTTGAGGTTGGGATCTGGGCCTAGAGAAAGACAACATGGTGGGGTGAGAAGAGGGAAAGAAATCAAACAGAGCAAAACCCAAGCAGAAAAACACTCCATATCACTTCCCATAGACGAGAGGCTGTTTCACCCTCTGGATTTTAATGAGAGCTCCATCTTATGCCATCTTCTGGGATGGGACTGGGGAATGCTCACAGTGCAGAAGATCCAGCAACACTCCCTCTTCCCACGGATGCCTGCACTGGCTTCCTCTCAGAGGGAGGTTTGCTAGTCTTCATCCTCCACAAAAATGCAAGGCCACCTGTGGCAGCCACAAACTGGGCATCTGTTCCACCTCCTCTCCAGCTTGCTCTTGTCCCTCACTTTGACAACACGGGCTGCATAGCCCCAGAACAAGGGTGACCTGCTTTATCTGATGGCACTTCCCCAGAAACCTGTAGTATCAGGGATGCAGAGCATCGTGTTTCTCCAAGGGGAGCTCCTCTTTGCTCCAACAGCTCCCCTCCTTGCCTGATGCAACTGACAGCTGCTATTTTACCTGAGAAGAGATCTGACTCACTGGGGCTGTTAGAGCACACAGGACTAGGACTGAGCAGGAGACGCACCCTTTCATTGTAGATGATGGTTCCTTCCTCACAGGCCGCTTTGTGGGTGCAGAGGTGGTGCTGGATGCACCAGTTACATCCCCAGAGACTGCTTACACACTTCTGGCACCTGGAAGAAGGACAGAAAAGCAGCTGCTAAGACAGGGCAACCCAGAAAGGGACAGCCACCCTCCCTAAAACTACAGAAGAGAAAAAGCAGGTGCTCACGGTGCCGATTTCCACAGCAGGGCCACTGCAGCACAGTCATAGAAAGAGAAGTCCACAGAAGCAATGAAGATGTCATGGAAACGCACTACGAGCTTTATGGTGACATGATCTGAAAATGAAAATAAAAATTTCTTAGAAATGGAGCCCCTACAAGTTTGCCATACTGTTAGGAGACACAGCGTGCTTTAGGATAGACACTGTCAAACACTGAGACAGATTCCCTTCCATGCTTTTAAGCACCTTAATCACTGGATTATCCTATGGACACTAAAAACAGGTTGGACAAGTTTGTCAGGAGTAGTTTGTGACAGCTCTTGCCAACCCATGGGAAAGAAACCTAGTCTGAAAGATCTGTCCATCTTTATCTCTGTAATTCTACTGCCATCTCTGTATTAGAGGAAGATGTAACATAGAGGCTCCAACCTGATTGTCTTCTTTTGTCATCCAAAGGAAAATGAAACCCTTAGAACTGACATGCCCATCACATACTGCCCTCACCTTGAGAAATTTACTCTATGACCAGACTAAGAAGTGAGTCAGGGAAGAGGTTTATAAGACTCGCAATCTCACTTGCAATGACTGAAGGCTTATCTGCTTTAAAATCCAGGTCTCATGAGAGCTACAAGCCTCAGGATAGCCCTGCGCTCTTTGGGAAGAGACTCTCACTGTCTTCTGTAGACCAAACAGCTGCAGAGATGGTCAAAACTTGCTGCAGCTGATAGCATCAGCCTGAAGGAGATATTTTGCATATGACAGTACTGTATCAGATCATTAAGCTTGGCCCAGACAAATGCCTCCAACCTTAGAGTTGGTTATTAGTTTTCCAAATAATGGGAACATACTGTATTCTCTGCTCAACCCCAGCAGCTGCTGTTTCTTTAAGTTACTTTGCTATAAAAATAAGTAACAAGAACCTTGTGCACTGCTCCTCTCAGAATGAGATTTCAGAGCTCCTCTTGCAAGCAGTCTCCAGTCATAACAAAACAATTAACCTGTGAAGAATCAGTCAGGCCTAAGCTGGGTTCCTGACAGGATGGCAAGGGAAGCAGTATGCTAACAAAACAGTGATGAGGGGTGTACTGAAACCCAGGATGAGCAGAAAATAAGGGTATATCCTATGCAGCTGGAAGCTGGAGTCACTGCAGTACTGCCAACTCCTATCACTGTCACAGAGGTGATTGCATTTGGCAGTGGTGGAAGGGCTAACACCTCCCAGGATTTCAGGGTTATGACACCACATTTATAAATACTCCTTTCTCCAAAAAGGCCATTATTTCCCATGACTGCCAATGATGCTGTTTGACAGTATAGAAGGTGAGGTCAAGCCATTGCAAATCGAGAGCAGGAGTTTATGCTACTAACTTGGAGCTCAACAGCTACATGTGATGGATGAGCTGGTATGCAACCTTGAGAACAAAGCTGGAAAAAGGTAAATATTTTAGTGAGCTAGGAAAATTATTGTAAATAGGAATAGGAAAGAGCTGGTATCTGAGGCCCTAATGAGATCTCATTTAGAAAACAATTTATGATGACAGCTTCAAATTCATCTTAGCAGAGTACAGAAGCCACGCAGAGAAGGAATAGCAATAGAGTGAAGGAGAGAGGAGAGAGGAAGTCTGAGGAACAAGAGAACATGAAGAAAAAGCTGGCACAGTTAACACAGAAAATCCCTGTTCTAGGAATGCCTGGCCATAGTTCATTGAGTGGGAGAAGCACTGCGGAAGCAGAAGGACAACACAAATAGATCAAACGGACAGAAACCATCCATGAGCAAGTTTAGGCTAGAGAGCAGGAGCCACCTGATAAACCTCAGAGACAATATGAAAGTAATGTAGGTAAGGCATCTTGGAATAAAAGAAAGACTGACTTACAAAGGAGTTGATAAGAATATCTGAAGCCTGGAATAATGAGAACTAGACTGTGGCTTTATCTATGCTGATTTTTCACAGCTGTGCTTAAATTCAGGCCCACACAACGAGACAGAGAAGCCAATCCTGCCCACTCTGCTTGGAGTAGCAGTGCATGAAGCCCTTTTCCCTCCTTGCCTGACCACCCTGAACGGAGACCTGATGGGTTTGTTCCAGACTAAAGCAGTGTGAAAGCCAGATATCACAGTACTGCAAATAATATTGAAAATGAAGGAGTTTGAGATTGAATGAGTGTGTTAGCTGGGGTCTGGTGTCATGTTATGTCCATGGAGATTGCTTCAGACATATTAGCCAGCTGCATACTTGCACAGAAAAATCTGTTCAGCCATTTAGGTGAATTGTGTGGAATGTGTCCCAACTGGCACCTGCCTTTTACTTCCGATGAACAAGCGCTTTGAAGAGATCAGCTCATCAGAGCTCACACTGACAGGCTGGGTAAAATCCAATGCAAAGAAAATAAATCGAGAACTTTCCAGGTTCTTTAGAGTGGCCAATCAGCAATACTCAGCCAGCTATTGTTCACAGTCTGACTGTGTATTTTCTAAGGTTATATCTCAATTCAGATTTATTTCTATCTTTAAGGACCATGGATCTCTTCTTGCCTTTCCTTACCTGTACTTCCTTCTCCACTACATGGATTTTGAGAAGGTTTGCATTTTGTTTGGTTTTAATAATAAAGCAATATTTAAGAGAGTTCTCTCTCCAGATTTATGACAAAGCTGCCAAACCAGCCACCCCTCTAGACTGCATTTCAGATCACATTCAGATTTGCATACAACCCTTCAAACAGGATCTCCTTTCCAACTATCAGAATTTGGCACTGGAATTTGGCAACAGCCCAAAATAGCACAGGATGTGTGTGACACAAGTAGAAAGCAAACAGATATTATGAGGAATGAAATGAACACCTGCTGACAGTCCACATACATTCATGGCTGTTAATCCTGGCAGTAGGACGACCTACAACATACTTTCTCTCAACAATGTTATCAGAGCTATCATGCTCCATTTAAAGCATTTCACTAACCTGTTCCTGTTGGCAAAGCTGGTGCTTGGCTGGGATCTGGAGAAGGACACATGATTCCTGACTCTGTCAGAACTGCTGGGCTTTCATAATCTTCAAAATAACACGAGTAAAACTCTTCCTCACGCAGAGAAGGTAGGTCCGAGATGGCCAAGAATATCTGCCAGTTCAATAATATCCAGTAAATAATTTGCCCTCATTTAATCTAATTTTTTGGTTCTGTTTTTTCAAAGGAAGAACCTCAAAGTAGTTATCTACGCAAACACTCATTTTCCTATAATGTCTCCGAGGACTGACTGTTCCATTCATCATCTCTTGCCATTCCTGAACTGAACTTGGCATCCCTCCAGCAACTGACAACTTCCCCCTTTGCCCAAGCCTCTAGCAAAAGAGGTTCTTGCCATTTCTGACACAATGACAGACTTCAAATCACTCTAGCACCTTCTTAGCTTTTCTGCCAGCTCTCACATGCCAGACAGGGAGCTGTAATTTTGGGCAACTCCTTTTCTTTCAGGTCTTCCTGACAGCAAGTGACAGAAACACTGAAGGCACAGACATGGGCATCTCATAGATACTAAAATAAGGAAGGTCCCCATCCAAGCCGGCATCACATACTCCAGAATACCCAGTAACCCTTAGCAGACAAGGACATTCAGCTTTAGGGAAAACAAAGAAACAACCAAACAACTGAATTAACAGCTTGGCTGTACCAGGAGACAAGTCCCTCAAGTGAGGCAGTCAATGTGCCTGAAAGTTCAGCGTTTCAACACCCCACTGAAAGCAACAAAAAGACTTGTGACTCCTCAGTTTGCAGAGGACTTTCTACAAGCTTGAGCACCATCAGAGGATTACCACCACTCACATTTCTCTTTTCCTCTCTGCTGATATTGGCTGGAGTTAGTGACTGGACAGAGAGACACTGCTGTGTAGAGTTAAAGCTCCAGAGCCACTGCTCACTCAATCTGGACCGCAAGCACTCGGAGCGACGGCTGCACCTGCAGGGAGACCACAAAAGCCCTGTGAGACACCTGTGCAGCACTTTGTGTTTGGCTTCCAAACAGACACTGGCTGTCTCAAGCCTTGCTAGAGTCTTGATTAAGCTACTACACAAGCCACTGAAGATCCAGGCTCCCACCACCTTCAATAATAGGATAAACTGTTGCAAAATTATAGGTGGTAGGTACTTCTTGATCTTCAAGAGCCATGAACTAGTTCCTGTGACTTTCTACAGGGAAGCAGAGCCAGCAGGCAAATACACACACTGGAGTAAACCATGTCTCACTAAGCAACATCAATGCGGGAGCAAGAAGTGAAAGTGTGCTAAATAATACACCAGAAGAAGAGACAATGTAGTTCCTTTACACTGGAAATGAGGTAGCTTGAGCTGAAGTCAGACTAAAACCAGGCTGAAATCCACTGGACAGGAGAATCATGAGTGGTGACAAAGATCCAAAAAGCAATGGAAAGATGTCCCCGCGGGCAACTGCTATTGCCAGCAGTGTTTCAGGAAGGCAGAGAGAGGAATGGTAAGTTAGAGCAAATATTCCATAAAGTAACTAAAAATAAACTAAAAGCAGACACAGATATAAGGAAGAGAGGACACAGAGAAAATGCCTAGGCACTATCCCTCCAAAATCCTTACAGGTGAACATGGATCTATCTTACCGTCCCTGAAGGACACACCAGCCACAGTAGGGATCCTTCAGGGCCAGACAGGACTCACAGTCCAAGTACAGGGAACATTCCATTATGGGAACCTTTACCACCTGTCAGAGAAAGAAATGAAAAGTGGAAGACACAGCACATGCAACACAGCTCCCAGATCATTGGCTTCTTATGCATAACTAGCACCTCCCATCATCTGCATGCTCATCAAAACTCCTTGATCCTCAACTTACCCTCCCATAAAAACAAAGAAAAAAAGGAACAAGTTTCCAGAGCCCATCTGAATAGCCATTTCACATATTGGTGAATGACATCTAAATATCAGGCTGTACAGAGGTACTGAGGCTAGCAAACTGTATTGCTATTCTTTGGTTATTCTGCAACACATTTTGCAAGGAGACTTCATTTAGTCATAAAACTGCATTTTAACAAAGAGAATTACAGAATATCAGACTGAATATCACCCACTCTTTTGCTTTTCTGGACTCTGTCATGTGAGGTCATCTCTCCTGACATGCAGGTGACTGAAGCTGGAGACAGCAGCTACAGCTGAGGCCTCTGAATCCAGCTGCACTATTGCCCAGCTCTACCTGGCAGAACTATAATTTTGACTGAAAGTAGACCAGGAAGCTTTGATCCATGTGGAACAAAAACTTTCTGCCACCTAGGGGTAAATTTCACTTGCAAAATTCTTCTGCTTTAACTTACCATCCTTGCTGATTTCAGCCTCTTGCCCTCTTTAATCTGCTACTACACTTCAGCTACTACTGTCAGCTACTTTGAAATACCAACTTCTAATCCCAGACCTATTACTTTTGCTAAGTACATGATGTAATTTGCATCTTTTAATTGACAGAACAATTACTGTTAAGGATATATTTCAGATTTCCCTAATCTTCTTCCACTCACATATTTCAACTCCTGCTTTGAAGTGTTACAAATTTTACAAGTATCTCAAAGTGCACTGGGGGAGTGAAGGGAAGTAGTGGCTTTCCAGCATGCTCTCATTTTTTGTTTGTTCTTTCCTTCAGAGTAACTCAAGGATTGCTTTGCCTTTGCTAGGAGGATCCTTTTCTTTCTAGCTCAAGGAGCTGATAGGAGTGGTGGCATACAAATCCTCTCAAATAAACTATCCATAGCCGGATTTCCTACTCAGCAGACACCAATGCCCCAAAAGCCTGAGGCATTGCAATGCCTCTTCTCCTCCAACTGCCTCTAGGCACAAACAGAATTACAGAAAGCAGGAGAAGAGGGAAAGGTGCCTCACATGGCTCCTTCCACAGTTTGATTTCATCTGCAAGACTGTTATTATATCCCTGGTCAGAGAACACCTCTGCTATCTGAAGATATTTCCCACATATTTCTGCTTTTTGTAGGTTACAGAAGAACAGCTTGGTCTTTTAACTGATTAAAACCTGAAGTGCTACACTTTAATTACACAATATCTCCCCTTTCTCTTTTTAATCTCCTGCAAAACCAAGATGGGTCACATGTGAACCCAGAGGCTTTCTTCTGCTCAAATGGAGATGCAAACTGTTGTCCAAACAGCTCCTGCTCAACACAGTGGAACCCAGGAATTTGTGGTCCCTTTTCTTCATGCCAGCAGAGCAGCCCTTTCCAGCCTGCAGTTCACATTCCTCCATCAGTGCTGATACAGCCTGACAGACTTCAGAAAATGCACACGCAAACAAGCCATGGATTAGGATAACAAGGCTTTCTCCACGCTTTCTCCAGCTTTTGGAAAAGGCCAGTCCCCATTCCTGTAAGCAGACTGGCAGGCAGCTGCTGCCCAGCACAGGCTTAGCCAGTTGCAGTTTCCCTGCCTCTCCCGCTCCCATTAGCAGTTTGTCTGGACTTCTAGTGCTTCCAGCTCCTCTGTGGAAGGGATTGTATTGCTCTTACCTTTGACTGGGTCATGACAAAGAGGTGCTCCTGCAACTGGTCGAACAGCAGGTCTCTGCTCACCATGCTGTTCACCTGGATAGATATCGAGGCATAGGTGTGCGCATCTCCCTGGGCTCCCAAGTACACCTGCAAGAGAGTCACAGTTGTGAGCAGACAAAGCATCAGCACAGGAGCTGGGGGCACCCATCCTACAACAGGAATGAGCTGGAACCGCTGCTGTGTGCAAGGATTTTAACCTCTCACCAGAACCTCTGTGTAGTGACTTCAGCCACATGAAGCACGTGGCCAGAAATACCTGTGGAAGCCACAGAGGATGCACCAGCACTGCTACTGGCTCAGTGCAGATGTAACCAAAGGCAATGAGACCATGTTTGGGGCATCAACATCCTCCACAGTCAGTACAGTGTGAGAAGAGATCAACTAATAGTAAAGATCTTTAGTAGGAAGCCAAATTCCCAAGAAAAAAGAGAAACTGCATTTTTTCCCCTTCTACCTGAGCATCCCTGGTCAGTTTTATCCTCTTTGCTGCATGCAGATCATACCTTGTGCAGCCTCCCTTTGCTGTCTCCCAGAAAAGCAATGGTGTGCCCATCTTCCACATTCACTGCCACAGCTGTCAGACGGGCCTCGGTTTTCTCCAGGAGCGGGGCTGCTTCCAAGGGTACCCGGCTGGCCATAGGGCTGGGAGTGTGATCAGAACCACAGGGGTAGGCATACAGGGTGTCCTTTTCGGGGGAGTGGAAGGAACAGGGAAATCAGTACCAAAAAAAAATGGATACAAGGAATATTAGCGCATTTAACACTTCCCACCATTCCCTTCTACCTAAATTCCCCAGTACTGTATTCAGCTTTAACCCCTGTAAGCTTTCTTTACTGAGAGTGAAACTACCCATATTTTAATAATTAGTTTAGGTATGCTGGCTGTTTGTACCCTCACAGAACCCTGCAGACATTTCAGCCAGTCCATTCAGCATCAGTAATGAAATGCATTGAAACTCTCTCAAGTTCTCAAAAAAAACATTACTGGTTACACAATGCCATGATACTGCTTTGGGGAAGATTTATTGTATTTTTCAGAGCAAAACAAAAAGATGAGGATTTCTGTTTCCAATGCAAAGCCACCCAGTGACAATCATCTCAAGCAATTTGCATGGTTTTGCTATACCACCTACAAGTTAAACTCTAAGCCTGAAATAGAATCCCAAAGAATCAGGACATACATAAACACAGGGTAGGACACAACCTGCTCCAAAGAGCTTACTAACTACAGAATCAAAGAACACATACAAGAGTCATCGTTGCACACTGCATCAATCCTTCCAAGTCTTGGGAGAGTTCTGAACATTAACTCCACTGCACTGTGCAGAAACAGTCATCCTTCTGTTCCAGTTAGTTCCCTCCCAGTCTTACCAACCCTTCACTTACTGCATTCTAAAGAGGGACAATGAAATGTGCCAACTTATTTAGTATTTGTTATATGTAGAGAAAAGATATCCCATTATGATTCATCTTTTTTCTAAGTAACAAACTCAGTCTTGTCTAGGATAGCTCCTCTGTTGCTTTATCTCTTTCTTGATGCCTTGTTCTGTGTCCATTTCAGTTTTACAGCACCCTTTTGGAGACTGAATGCAGAATTGTTCACACAACAATTATTATCTAAAACACCATTTTTTAATCAATCAGTGGCTTGCCTTCAAAGAAGGCAGCTTGTTTAAATTCAAGATTTTCCTCATGAAATCCTTTATGGATAATGTTTTCACTCTCCTCTGCAGCCCTTTACTAATTGCTCTGGCAAAGCTGTGTGTGAAGCAGCGAATTAACCGTGCAGTCCATCCTGACTCCAGCTCCCTCTCTTGCCTCAGGCAACGTGGTTCAATTTTGAATCCTTGTGAGCAGGGTTACATATTCCTTCTGTCTGATGTCCGTGGCTTTGCATTTGGCAGCACAGACTGTGCGGTACCATCCGGCACCAGGCAATGAAGCTGCCCCTGTCAGCGATCTGTGATAACAGCACAACGTGGCATTCCTGAGGTGTCTGTTTATCTCCTCTCACTGATCCCGTGGAAAACCTGGCCCTTTCTCCTCTTCCCTCCCATTTCTCTGTTTGGGTGGTTTTTTGTGTTTGTGGTGTTGGTGGTGGTTTTGTTTGGTTTTTAAATACCTGACTGCTTCCTGGAGAAACTAGAAGACATCGGCAGCTTTTGATAAGGTCTATGAAAATCCCACAGTAAAGTATATTTAACCTGCTCAGCTCTGTTCCCTTCTCAAATGCATTGTTATCTTGGCAGGGAAGCAAGGTCTGACACAGCAGTTACATGTAACAAACAATGCCAGTTGGACTAGCACTACTTTCAGTCCAATGCTTTATAGTTTTCCTTTCAAATACAAATTCAATCACTTTTCTGCACATTTGGTGTAAGGCTCTGACTTAAAGTCTGAGGTTATAGCTTTTAATGACTGTTAGTTTTTACCATCCTCTAAGTTATCATGCATTTTTAGTGACATATATGTTCTTCTTACCACCTGCCATTTGATTTTTAAGCTTCTTCCAGTCATCTTCTCATAACTTAAAGATTTATATTTTTTATCCAGTTGTCCAATTCCTATAAGATTTATTAGGAAGCAGGCCACTGCCAAATTTCCATGCTCCAAAGCATTAAGTGCTTACTTTGAATGGGATTCTACCTATCTTTTGTAACCTTTGTATAAATTCATATGAATTCTAGAGCCTAACGACCTCACTACTGGCTGATTTTTCAAAGACTGCCAAGAAAAAGTCCACATACAAGTCAGAAATATTTGAACCCCAATTGTGCTCAGCACTGCTGTTGCCTATTTGTGATGCCAAGGGCAAGTCATTTAACACACCACATTTATGTACCATAAGCCAACATGACCTGTGAAAGCTCTCCCAGCACTGGCACAGCCCAGCCGTGGCCTTGCAGGGGCTGTCTGTATAAAGTACTTATATAAATTTACATAGAAGCGGTTTGAATTGCTTGCAGTGAATAACATCTTGGCAACATTGCAGAAACTGCACTCAAGGGACCATCCAGTGTCTTAATGAAATGCAGCAGCTGCTGCTGTGAATTCTGGTGTGTGTGTCCTACCTGTACAGGTAGGAAAAAATAACAGGACAAGTTCTATCTATGCATGAAGAGGACTAAAAACAAAAGGACAAGGACATGCCTTGGAAACTACAGCCACAGAAGACATGCAGCCTTCCCAAACCTTGCAGAAACATGTTTCACACTTCCAATTTATCATGCCACTAAACAGCATCTGCATAGCCTCCTGCATCTCACAACTAACAAATTTCCAGCAAACTGAACAAATGAACTGGGTTTGAAATTCTTACAAAAACAAGCTGGTTTTTTTCCCCCCAGTTGAAGAGATTGTATTGAACTGTAAAACTCAATCTTAGTGCCCCTTGATGGGCTGAAACCCGGAGGCAGAGCTAACTAAGGAAAAGGGCATACCTTACGCACTAGTTGGTTTGGAGGCAGAAAAATGTGAAATTAATTAGCATTATCCTTACATCCAGCACAAGCAGCCACCATTGAAAACGAGTTAAAACTGTTCCTGCATAAAACATCCACCGACAGCCGCTTCCACTCAGCCCTGACTAGAGCAGGCTGGAGTTGGCACAGACCCTTACATGATGTTAGATACAATTTGAATGACAACCGCTACCATGTGCTGAATGGTGAAGGATCAGGTTTGTTAGGACATTTACATATCATTGGACACACTTGTTAATAAGATGCCATACTTTGGTTAGCCCACTCAAGCCAAACCATCCAGCTGGGACCCTGGGATCATGCACCAGGAATCACAGAGCAGAGACTGCCTTTTTCTCCCACCCTGTGCACCCACTTCTCCATTGGATCAAATGGAATAAGGATATTCTACATAATTTTGAATGAAGGATTTTTCTAACCTGTTCATACCTATTTGACATTTAAATCCCTAAAGCTGCCCTAAAAATGGCTTGTGACAAGTCCTTCCATGTGGCTTTGCAAAGGACACATGGGGTGTGGCTAAGAAATACAGTGAAAGCAGGACATCAAGCTGGGCAGTCTCTTACTTCCCAGCTCCTACATACTCCTCCTGACCTTACATTCGACTTGCTCCAAGTCTGCTCTTTACCCTTCCCTTGCCCCCAAGTACTCTACAGTCAGCTTTATCTTCTGAAAGGAAAACCATAATTTTAAGACTGGTTTTGAACCACACACCCAACCCCAGAAACTTCCAAAGCTCTGTGGTACCACTTTGCTCTTTGCAACACCAGGCTGGGAAGAGGAAATTACCTAGACAGCCTTTTCTGTAGAGGGAAGACACAAGATAACATGCTGCTCTGCTAAGGGCCAGCAATGGTCTTGGTGCAAACAGGCTGCTCACAGCCACCGAGCCTCATGCCAGGACACTGCATGCAGGAGAGCGCTGCTGCCCTGCATTTGTATCTCTGCCCCTGATTTTGCAGCCATTGTGGCTGCCAGACGGTGAGCATTCAGGGTCACAGCCACTTTAGGTCACATTTTTATCCTGCAACATCCCATCATGCCTTTGTCACTGAACTTAAAGGATTATCACCTCTTACAGCTCAGGAGAAAAAGAGCCGGCTCAGGAAACAGTCCTCCTTGTGCCCAAAATTCTGCAAGACTAAAGCAGCCTATAGGAAATCAGGATTTTCACAAAATTTTAAAGGTTGGAAGGGACCTCCAGAGATCATTTAGTTCAAGCCTTCTGCCAAGACAGGGTCACTTAATCCTGTTACACAGGAATGCACCCAGGTGGGTTCTGAATGTCTCTTTGTTGACACTTGCTTTTCCTAATATTTATTTTTGTTCCTGGGTGCCCTTGCAGGAAGCTGTTGTGAGATGCACCTCACCATAAGCAACAGGGACCCAGAACACTCCTTAAATTCCCTTCCCAATGCACAGATGCATGTACACATGCTCCTCTCCTTCCCTGCACTGCAGACCAGGAGATGACACAGATAAAGAATGACTTGAACTGCAGCTTCGGTATTGCCACAAGACAGGCCTCAGGGCTAGGTCACACCAGATGCTCTTCCCACTGCCACACAGTTCCTCTCCCTCTGCAAGGAATCCTGCCCATGTGGGACACAACAGACTGAGTCCAAAAGGCTTTTAACCCAGATTTCAACATCCATCTGTGCAAGAAGGATAACTTCAGGAATACAGAGCAACACATGAACATGCTGCAGACTACTCAAAAGTGCAAAGCCACTTACCGCTGGCAGCTGGACACAGTTGGAACTGACATCGTATTCAATATACGCCACTTCTGTCCCTTCTTCCGACTTCCCATCTCTCATGTAGCAAACATCCCTAGTCCAGTTGGTCAGGCGATCTACCTCCTCCATTGCATAGACACAGAGTGCAGACTCCTCGCTGGGTTTCCCAGAAGAAGTCTGCCAGGCAGAGAAGGCTGCAAACAGCACTTCCCCCTCGGTGTCCAGCTGCCCCTGGGCCAGGTCCTTTCCTGGCTGGGTGACATAGGCTGCTTGCAGGAGGCTGTACGTGTTGGCTTTGCTCTGGCAGAGCAGAGGTAACTCTACATATGAGTAATAGTGGGAGTCATCCAGGCAGATGCGTGAGATGTAGGTCTTGTACTCACGCGATTGGGATTTGAGGTCCCGCCGGTAGAAGAGGAAATAGACACTGGAGCGGTAAGTGAAGGATTTAATGAAATGGTGGTTGTACTCTGACAGGCGGCCCACAGCCAGTTTTGCTGTTTCTTCATAGGAGAAAATGGAGTGAGAGTCTGTTGCTTGAACATCCCCTCCGTGGGCCCTGAGATTCCGGGTTGTGATGGGAGGAATCCCTCCTCCCACTCCTCGGCTAGTGTACCCTCGTCCCACAAACAGCAAGGGCACCTCATCCTTTGAGTAGGCAATGAGTCCCACAGTGGTGATATTGGGATCATTGGCAGCAACATACTGAGTGTCACCAGGGCTCTCTGGCCGGAATAGGACTTGGTCAATGGACGCCAGGCTCCTCTTCTCACAGATTCCCTGGTGGACGCTGCCACACACGATGAGCTCCTTCTGCACAGTGTTCACCAGCAGCAGCTTGTTGTGATTGTCAGTGTAATGTGCCTGAGGGCACTCCAGCTTTGAGACTGGGGGGAGGCAATCCTTACTGTCCAGAACTGGTCCAGTCTGAACCATGTTCTCCAACAGCAGGTCAGATGTCAGCTGAAAGAGAAAGTTGGTGGCCCCCAAGTAAATGGTCCCAGATTCCAAGTCCATGGACAGGTGGAGGAATTTTGTAGCATTGTGCGAGAATGTGACATATTGCAGTCCCCGTGGAATTGCTGCTCCCAAGAAACAGAGAACAGGAAGGAGGAACGTTCCCAGAGGCATGGTAAACACTCTGCAAGACAGGATAGGCTGTTATAACTCCTTGGAATAAGGAGTAAATATTAACATTCAAAATCCTTCAATAGCACTCTCATTATGAGAGGGGGGCAAAAAACCCCACGAATAACTACAGAAAACAGAGCTAAATATGAAGAGCCAGCACAGGGCATTTGCAGAAACACCTGCAGGACGCCTGCAGGAGTATCAGAGATTTAACTCAGTCATCTCCACACCAACATGACAGGCACAGCATCCACAGGAGAATCTGCAATACTGCAAGTAATGCAACATGGAAGCTGATCACTACTCTTGTAACATCAGAAAAATGCACATTAAATTCGACTCCTGCACAAATGAGCTTTGATGCTATATTGGAAGTTCTCCAGGACAGGACCACATTTCCATAGGAGCCAACACACTGCATACAGTATTAATGAGCAACACCACAGTAAAACAAACCCCTGTCCAAGACAAACACAACCTCCAGGACCATTGTTTAAATAAACTGCAGCCGAGATCCAATTCAGAGCAAACTAATAAGCCCTTAGCTCTGTATTTGATCTAGATATCATAATTAAACCCTCTCTTTATTATCACTTGCGGTTATCAACAGCCTCTTGTGGGTCTAAGGCTATTCCACTCATGCTTCAGAAAAAACCTTCCCATGCCATCTCTGCCACTGAGCATCACCCACCCAAGCAGAACCTGGGTGCCAGGATGAGGCCTCTTGAGTGTCAGTCACAGCAGCTCCCAGCCTCCCCCCTGGGCTACCAGTCTGCCTCCAGCCCTGCCAAGCCAGTCCCTGCGGCCCCCATCTCCTTGGGCAGTTACACAGCATGTCCAGGTGAGGGGGAGACCACCTTTACCTGCTCACCTCTCACTGCACTCTCTGGGGTAGAAGTCTCTTGCTCATCTCTCCACAGCACTGTGAAAGGTGATTTAAACATGCCCGTTTTGCAGACAATGCTCCATTCCTTCCCTGTCCCATGTCTCAAAGTGCAAGCAAGTCCAGGTGGGGTTGGACAGACCCAGGGAACCATCAGACCTGTTCAGCTCCTCACCAGGGGATATTTAGATCAACTCCTTTTGAAATCTACTGTGATCCACCCAAGCCGTGCCATGGATGGGAACAACTGCTCTGGACAACACGGGGAACCCCGCAGCATGTGGAAATGTGGTAATAAGTACCTGCAATGTTTAGATTAATGCTTTTCCCATGGAGAAAGGGAAGCAGATGCAAGTACTCAATAATTTACTATGAGTACCACCTCATTTAAATTGAGAAGTAGGTGGTGATGCAGCTGCGAATCTACTTCCTTCCTCCCCTCCCTCCCTCTTGCAGACAGGGTATCAAAGCTGCATAGAGATACACAGCTGCCAAGCTGGTCAGAGGCTCCACAGAGCTGATGAGTACAGTATCTCCTCCAGAACTGGCCTGTAATCTGCTCTGCTCATTTTGGCAACTCAGCTCCTCAGGGGTGATATAAATTTTGTTGTTAAAGTCAAGAAAACTATCATCACTTCCCTCCTAGGGCATCAGCCCTCTTGGGTCTTCCTGGTAAGCTTGAAGTGCTTTTAGCTCAGATGTGCTTAAAGCACAGAGGTAGAAAAAGATCTGCAGCAGTTCAAGAGCAAACTACTCCAGCATTTACTGCAGGACTTAACCAATTTAGGTCACACTTTTCAACTCACAGACTGTGTCCTACACTCATTCTATACAACACCCAGCACACAATGTGCAGAAAACAGTAGCAATGCTGAGAACAATAGCTGTGAGACTCTAGATCCATCTTCTACTCCCCTGCTATTGCAAAAAAGCCCCTGTAAGTCTGCTTTCTGGCTCCTTTGTCAATAAAACCGGCATCTTTGCTCTACCAAAAAAACAGTTGAGAGGATTAGTTTACTTGTGAAATCCAGCGGATGGAAGGTATTATAAAAACAACACTTTATTAAATATAGGCTTTGTGAAGCTCTGGAAAAGCTCCACTTCACACGGTTCTTGTAGGTAAGTAGGCAGCACTGTCAGGATATACCCAGGCACAGGAATGCCGGCTCTGGGCTGGCAGCTTTCCCCCAGAGCACACAGCCGCTGATTCACACCGGACCAGCGCTGTGTTTAGGCTACGTGCACACTGGGGCTTTTGTTTGCCCTGATAATGGACACTTAGTGCTTTCTCCTTCAAAGCTATGAACACACTCTGCTTCACCCAGACTGGCAAACAGCCCTGAACTACCCTAGGAGCCTCTTTTCCAGGGTGACGACTGAGTGCATCGTAGCACCTGAAAGAAACCCTCCTCATGTGGGAGATGTTACCTGGGAAAAGCCAGCAAGTAGGTACACACAGACTGAAGGAAGGAGATCTAACTTGATTCTATCCCGAGGTTCACATCAGCAGAAAATATCTTGCTCCATCTCCAACATGTGAGTTATTTTAATGCGTTCTCACCATTTCTGTTGGTGAGAACTTGATTTAAGGAACTCCTTAATCACACAACTGTTTCTACATCTCTCCACTGCCATCATGCAGATGTCACGATGGCTTGTTGTGCAACTGTCGAGTCTCCTCAGTTTCAAAGCTTAAAATGCCTGCAAACAAAACAATAGGCTGATGGCCATCCAACAGCAGGAGCTTGACTATGTTGTGAACAGTCACAATGACACGGAAAAGAGAATCTTTGATCTGGAAGCAGCTGAGGATCACAAGACGTCATTACACTACACCACTCTGAGGAATCTGTAATCTTCTTTTGAGCTAATGCAACCTTCCTCTGCCAGTACTTACACAGTAAAATCGGCATGCGTCTCCAGGATTTATGGATTCTGAAACAGTGGCTTTCTGGCTAGAGGTTGTGCCTACAAGCTGCACGACTCTGCCCTGTCCCCCACAGAGCCCCACTGGCAACCACCAGGGCAGAACTAACCAGTACTTCAACTCAAAGCCCAGCACATGACACCACTCCAGCAACATGGAACTCGTTACAAGCTTGTGGATCTGTATTTGAAACTACCCCTAATGTTTCACTGTAATAGTTTTACCTATTGGAGCACCTATTGCTATGGGGTCAAGGCTCTGACATGTAGCTACTCTTCTTTCAGTCACCAATATCCCCTTGGAAGTCACTTTGTTATGAGCTAGTCCTTAGAGGTGATCCAGGCAAGAAACTACTATCTGGTCCTCATGGCTCTGTGCGAACAGAGAAAACAAAACAAAATGGTAGTACAGCATGTTCTGCAAGCTGGTTCTAATCGCCCTACACAATGGATAAACATTGAATATAGTGTTCTTTGTTGCTCTTTGCTAAAGACCCATTAGCAAATGAACTTGTATTTATTGCTAGGTGAGCAAACATACATTAGAAATGAGTAGGACTGTGTAGCTAGCAGTAGCTAGAAGCCTTTGCACCCTACATGAAAATAGAGGGGGAAAAAAAGCCAGCAGCGTCTTTTGATTCCATTTTGCAAGTTGTTTCTCAAGCACAAGCATCACTGCCTTTTTTTATGCTTGCCTTTCAGTTAAGCCCATCACAACCTCTCAGGGAGGACAGGAAGGAGGAGGATAACCTACATTTAAATCTGATGGTTTCATGACAGGCTACACTACGGAGCTCTTTATGGATTTACTGAACCGTTCTGCTTCCTGTGCTCACTGCTAGTGTATAACACAGCTGTTGCAGACAGATTGCACTAAAAGTGTGTAGCCTTTAATTAATTCTGAATGCAATTGCCAAGGTTTAAATATTCTTTTTAAATATTCCATTTTTTTGATGAATTCCCGTTAAATAGGAAAATGCTCCAGACAATACTCTGAACATTATCTCTAACTCACTGTAAAATATTAATATCCAAATGATACTGCTGAGTTTCATTTATTTAATCTGGATCACAACAGAAGGGCTAGAGGATTAGTCAATTCTGCCACAGAATATTTATATCACATCCACATAACAACAACCAGTAACACTGAAGCACTGGCACTATTTTGTTACTTGAAATTTGAAGTAAGACTGTATTTTCTGTGGCACTATTTTTTCCTCTCTGACCTCACATATCACTCTGAGCAACTTTACTTATTTATTAAAGAAACAAACCCAGAACTCATTTGGGCACATTTTAGCAGCGTATCAACACATAGAGATTATTCCAATCCTCACAGATTATTTCCCTAATACCACATTCTAGCCTCCAAACATAGAGAGGTCAGTTAATGTTCCAACTTCTAGGCTAGATTTCATACTCGCCACCAAACCCAGCAGAATTAGCCTTGGAAAAAAATTAGGTCCCTGGAATTTGCACCTGCAATTTCCACTGTATCATTTGCAGAGCCAACCTGCAGTGTGAGCACTAAAAGATTTAAAAATTAAAAGCACCATTCTTCCAGCTGCACGATGACCCTTGTGCTCCAGCACATTCAAATGGCTCAGCAGCAGGAAGACGACCACTGCTATGTTTTCTGCACAAAAGCCCTGAATTATAGCCCCCTTCTAAGCTTCATATGCTCAACAGAGACTTGCTGTTTTCTGCTGTGAAAGATGACAATCCCATTAAATAAATAAATCCTTTTCTGAGTCTTATTTAATACTACCAGGTCCAATCCCTGCTCCGTTGTTTAAGAACACTTGCAGCAAGCAGCTCTGGCAGAGATGAACACAAACCCCTGTTTTCCAAGTAAAATTCATCCCAAAGAGAATCTCAAGTCCAAGCCATCCTGTCAGAGCAGGACTGCCACAGACAAGGGAGCTCTGTTATACCAGATATGAACAACACCAAAGCAGAGGTCAAAATAATTTAAAAAAAACAAATCCAATCCTTTAAAGACAAAGTATCAATCTGAAATGGCAAGGGAAGGTGGCAGAAATTCTGTACTACAGAATTAACAGCATTTGTTTTCTAAACCCTTGATAGTTATTGCTGAACATTACAAGGTACTTTTCTGGATGGGGGCTGAAGTTATATTAGGAGACTATTGCACAAAATATTGTCAGCTTTGTGATACTTCAATAATGCTTGTACACTGCTCTTTGGAAAAACTGTGGAAAGCGCTTCTACATGTGTCTACCTAAATATTAATCTCAGCCACACTGGAATTAACAGATGGTAGTAGACAGGTATTTCCTCTAAACGGCTCTAGCACAACCAAACTTTACCTTTGCTATGATGAAAACATGTTATGAACACTAAGCTTCCAGTACAACTGGTTAATGAAGTGTTAATGATGAGTATAATGTTAAATAGTGAACTTTTTACAAAGCAGGACCAACTACACAAACATTTACAAGGAATATAAAGTAATCACAAGATGCTTACTGTTGAAGAAGCTTTCTTCATATGTACTCTGTCATTGAAAATTGAGGGTTGACTTTTCTACTTTACCATCCTCTCAAGCACTAACTCAATGTGAACTCAAGACCATGTTGCATTTTTAAAGGAGGAAATCAAGCCAGCTGTTAGTTTCTCAGCATCTTAACACAACCCAAGGATAACATTCTGCCAGTGTTATACATTTGAAGATTAGAGTCCTTTAGGATCTGCTCCAACTTTCTGTGTAATCAAACCACAGAACACCACTAACCATCCCTTCCAGCAAATGAGCTTCTGACTAAAGTCTTCTAGTGAAATCAGGATTTTTTCTTAGGGCTCCTAAATTACAGAAACTACCACCTTAACCCAACAAGTTGATGCCTGCATGTTCTTTACCCCAAGTAAGATGCCTTGTCATATTTTCTAACTTTGCTTGTCACAAAATCTCCCCAAGTCAAAGAAGCTTCTAGTCTCTTTTTGCATGAACAGTTTGAAAACTAATCCTCCTTCTTAATCCTCCTTGGGCAAGAAGATAAAGACAGCTATTCTAACTCTGACAGAGGTCCACCTACACAGAAACCCTAGCTCCAGCAGCAGACAATAATAGATGCCTAAGAAGTAGACGAAAGGCAGAGAAGCATAATACAATCCTTGCCTTGCACATCCTGCCAGCTTTGAGCTTTCCCAAATCACAGATTGCAGGCACGTGTAATCCTTCGGATGGATACATTAACTGGTCTGAGCTTATTCAGTCAGAAATACTTAATTTTTCTAGTAGCTCTCTGAGCTCACCCCAATTTATCAACATCCTACTTTTTCAGCTACCTGACCTGGGTAAGCATTCCCTTTTGACAGCACCTGACCCAGACAGGCCACTCCTTTGGCTTTCTAACACTGCACTCAGAGCAAATGTTATTTTCCCCAGCTTGAGCTCACTAGCCCTCCATTTACTCACCCAAGAACCCCTTGATCTTCTAGCTGCCACATCACATGTTATGTTTGCATGTCGACAAATACCATCAGTGACTTAAATATTCTTTCAGTTAGGGAAAAACAAAATTAGGAAAAAAAATCCCATTCTCTCAGAGTCTATCCCAAGAGCCTAGACAAGTTTACAGCTGTAATAAAACCCTGCTGGGAAAGCAGGGCTTACTGAAGTTACCCATCCAATTGGTTCTGCTGAGCAAATTCTCTATTTCTATGCTAATCTACATAAATCTAAGCCAATCACTCCACATAAAAACAAATTTGCTTGCATGCGTTCTAGAACCAAATTGTTGCCCAAAAATATAGATGAATACTTGGAGCAGAGAGAAACCCCTGCAGTACCCAGGAAATTCCAAGTGCAGATTTCCCATTTCTGTTTAACTGAGATCCAAGAGACAGTTTTTAATCTGGTTAATATTAACTAAACTGATTTTAAAAGAACTGTTGGCTAACGCCCCTGAAAAAAAAGTTAAGCTATTGTGGAATTAAAGTCACAGTCCCTATCATGATTTAATAAGTAGTTAAAAGACAGGCAATCAAGTGTTTCCCTGTCTGATGACGGTTATCAGTGTGATCTACCGAGAATTTATTCTGCAATCTGCACTCTTTGATAGATTCTCATAAGATCTAAGAAGAGGAACATGTCTAGAAGTGGCAGATTTTATTATTAAAAATATTATTAATCAGAATCAAATTCAAAAAGACTGTAAAAAGTAAGAAAACTCATGCATTTTAAAGTAACTACACATATCTTAGATGCCAATAAATACCAAGCCAAAGAAAAAATATTCTAAGTACATAAACACAAATGGATCAAAACTAGCTGTTATCAATCAGAAAAACTTTGGAAACTTCATAAGTCAGTTCAGTATTGAGTATCAAGCAAAAAGGCAAATACAGCCTTTGGAGTAATTAGGAAAGAAAACACGTATCCCCATTATGCTGTCGAATGCTGAAGGCAGTTCTGATTCCCACATCTGAAAAAGGAGACAATGATAAAAGGGACAACAAAGATGACCAAGAGCATGGAGCAGCTTCCATATAAGGAGAGATCGAGCAGAGCAGGACTTTGGACGGACAAAGAAAAAACCAGGGGGAAGATATGGAAAGGTCAAGAGATCTGAAACACAACAGTGTCAAGATGAAAAACGTGGAGTTATCGACTACCATGTTTTACAATGCAGAAACAAGAGAGCACTCACCAAAGTTACAGACAACTTTCCTAAGTCAGCTCAGGGATATTGTCACTGCATGTAGAACATTTCAAATAACATTTAAAATGCATAATTAAGTTGTAGAGCTCACTGCTGTAGGATGTCATGGAGACCAGAAACATAAACAAGTTAGAAGAGGGATTATATAAATTAATGGAGAATAGATATAGTCAAGATCAGATGATGAGATACAAGTCCTGGCCAAGCAGGGATCTAAACTGATGATGGTCATAAGCTGGGAGGCAAATAGAGTAGGGGGGAGAATGAAAAAAAACAAAACAAACCCACCACATTATACATGCCCTGTTTCTTACAGTCCTCATTAAGCATCTGCTTCAGGATCTTGTCAAAGACAGGACACTGAGCTACAGAGAGCTTTGCAATTTGCCCCAGGATGATATCCTATTTAAACTTGTATTTTATGGTACATTTATAGACTTTATTTATTTTTAAATATTAAGAATGTAACTCCAGCCCTGCCTAATCACATATTTAGAAGGCTGGAAGCCTAACCTCCCTGGCTGTTTCTAAAGGCAGTATCTCTCATGTTAACATTTAGATACCATCTAACTGAATCCTGACGGCGCAAAGCAGAAGTTAATGCACACCATGGGAAAGCGAACCCAGGGCCAGAGCCACAGAACACAGAAGTGGCAGATTCAAGTTTAGTGCAGCCACAGTCCCTCTTTCAGGAGCAGCTCTTCCCTGTCTGCCAAGTGTTTGATGGAAACTTCTCACTCAGAGTGTACACAGCAGATCCGTGTGTGCCGTCGGAACAGCCAAGCCTTGGGCAGTGCTCAGCAGAACCACGATTGCTAAAAGTAGGTCAGGACCATCAGTTCTAACCAGGGAGAAAGGAAAGCTGGAACACGCCAGACTGTTTGGCCAGGTATTACAGAAAACCTTCATCTGGGATTTCATCACTACTTCAAACAGATGTGATTCATATTTTACCGGCCTCCACCTCAAACAAGGCACACCTTCCCAACCGCACTGCCCTCCCTGTCATTAGGGGCACCTCTCCCAGCCTCAGCCAGGATCCTCCTGTTCTCAGCTTTGGTTCCACAGGCTACAAAAGCCAGAATCCTGCTCTGCCATAGCTGTTTTGTGCTGATTTCTATAAAGCAGAATGCCCAGCTGCTTCATCCAGAAACAGCCAGGACAGCACACGACAGCTTCTGCCTTAGAGTCTATTTTCCTTGGCAGGATGCCCTGCAGAAGGAAGAGAGGAGACCTCTGTAACCAGCACATGCTTCCCAGAGGACAGCACTGTTACCCCTAACCAAGCTCTCATGTCCCAGAGGCAAAGGCCACACCCCCAAGGCAAGTTCTTTTTCATCCAGCCTGGCCTTGGAGTAACCCAGCAAAAGAGGAGAGAAGCTTCAAACATCCTATAAAACTCCTGTAAAAAAGCACCAGTCCTACACTTCCACTCCAAGAGGAAACCCCATGGTCTCCATGCCAGCATCAGCCCTGCAGGTTTGCACAGTAGAAGGGAGAACAGAGCCCGACCACAGGAGGAGTTCACGCCAGCAGCGGTACAGACCACAGGCAGACACACAAGGACCACATCCCGAGCTCCACCATCCAGTTGTCAAGATACAAATGAGAAATGTTAAACACTGTAGCCTGCCTTGAATAAATTCTTTTGCTCTGCAGACATTGAGCAGTACAGGTGCTCTGTTCTGTTAAAGAAATTTCCTCGACACCCCTTAAGTCTTAGATTTAGTACCACAATGGGTCCATAAAGAACTAATACGCCCCTGGTGGACGGGAAGGAATTCTTCTTGGAATTTTCCTTAATTTCAAATAAAATTCACTTTTCTGCCCTCCCCAGTAAAGTTCTGGAGAACCATACAGCCTGACAGCAGTTTGACAGTCTTTCCCTCTCACTCCAAGTGTGTCAGCAGTTCTGGCTATAGCCATGAACACAGGCAGTAACATGCAAATACATTTAACACAATACAGCCACATGAGTAGCACCTATCCCTTCCCACCCAGAAGAGACAGCAGAATCAACAGAACTCCACATCACTACCACAATCTGCTTGTGGTTTGCCTTCAAACCAAGATGAGGTGTATTCTACCTTGTATTACTCAAGTCATGTTAAAGCATTATCAGAAATGACGCTTTGATCAATTAATCTTTCATGAATTACTGCCTCAGCCTGGAAGATTCTCAGTCATCAGCTGTGAACTACTAGGCTCAATAGTCTGGCAATTAGGTTACACAGGTCTGTCAGATAATGATCCAAATTGAGGTGGCCAGACATTTTCTTCCACCTCAGGAAGCCAAAGCCAAGGCTTTCATAAAGCCAGTAACAGATAACAACACACCATGATATTCAAAAAGCCTGGGGACCTTCCCAAGCTTGGGAAGCTTTGCACCTACATAACACATCTGAAATACAACAACTCCCACTGTGCTACTGCAGAAGCCTGAACAGGCTGGGTGCAGACCTGAGAGCCAGGATCAACTTCACACCAGCCTCAACAGCTCTGAAAAAGGACTGTTCCATGAAGACTGGATATCCAGTGCTTTCAGATGGAGCCCACCACAGAATGGTGGCCCAGGAACCATCCATGAAAGGCATTCAAGGTGCACAAGGTTGAGGAGCCACAGGCTGGGAGCAGCCATGCAGCCTTATTCTTCTAACCTACAATCACAGCTCTCCATGCCAGACACTGTCCACACTTGGAAATTCTTGTTTCAGGGATAAAATTCAGAGCATCAGACTGCATAGAGATAGGGGTGAGAGGAGTACTGCTGTGCACAGGCCATCAGGCAATTCTCTCCATTCATACCACAGTGGGTCCACAGCCCAGAGGAGTGAAAATAAGCAAGGGAAAATTAAGTGGCAACGGAAGCCAGAAGCTGAGGCACTGTAAGATTTGGTACTTGGAGAAATAAATCATGTGGAGCAAGAGTTCTCCAGTTACTTTGTTAACAGGCAGACATCTAGTCATGTCCTATACAGTACAAGGAATTTTATAACAAGAAAAAAATTGCAATAAGAAATTTTATACTTTTAAGTGGGTTTACAAACACGAGTTTCTGTTCACTCAGATTAATGAGATCCTAACTTTTTCTGGCAAAATATTTGAGCTCCTGGTTCAGGGCTGAGAAAGTTTCTTTGGAGCTGTCCTAGAAGCACCAAGATTCAAAACTAGCTACTGGCTTATGAGAGCCATGAATTTTAAAGATTTTTTGGTTGAGACTGTTCTTCATCTGGTTTGCTACCCTCCCACCTGCACAGTCTGACAGCCGCTGGCTGAGCAGGACTGACTGGCTCATCCCTTCCCCTTTCAGGGAAGCCCAGACCTTCACCCTAGGGCTGCAGAGATGCACTAAACAGGTCTGCAGTGCCAATCTGAAATGCAAACTGCTATGAGCAGGAATTTCAGCCAGTACAACTGGCTGACTGTCGGCATTTCAGGAGAATGCTACCTTGTCATGGTCACCTCTGGGCAAAAAAGTGCCCAGGAGACAGGAAAACCAGATTTACAGTAATTTGTTAGGAATAGCACTGAGTTCTACAGCTGAGTGGCTGCTCCTCTGCTGGAAGGAACAGCTAGACAGAACAGAGGCTGGTAAGGAAATAAGGGAAAAATATGCACATCTGTGCCGGAAGGATAAACCATAGCCTGTGGTCAGCACAGCTCTGTTTGCAGACTGTCCCAGTTCCAGGCACCATTCCTCTGTCATTTTCAGCCATGTACTCCATCCACATGGCAGGGACTGTGTCTTCCTCTGGGAAAGAAAACTGTTTACTCTGCTACACATAGATAACTAATCAAAACCCCACAAAAGTGTGACACAAACAGCACTTTTAAGACTTATACATGGACCAAACTGAGCAATCAGCCACCTAATGTCAACCCAGGAGGCCATGGTGGGGCTGACACAAATTTAGCCTCATAAAAAAGTTTTAATTTAAATCTTCTCAGGGCTTAGTGGGAAATACACTAGTTAAAATCATGGATCAGCTAGGAATAGAAAAGATCATGCCAGCTAAAGATGGGTTCAAACTAAGTCTAATCTGAACAGACGATCTGGAGAATGGCAGACAGGTCCAGCACGCACAGGAACAAGCTGAGAGAGAGAGTCATTGCTTGAGCCAAGCTACTGATGAAAATAACCGAGAAACTGAGAACAGAACAGGAAAGATACTCTGTAAATGGGGTAGCAACTAAGCCCATTGCTACTCTGCAATGATGAGACTTAGTTTGGGATAGAAGCTTCTTCCTGCATCAAAGAGCTGACTAAATAGGTGCAACACATCAAGATGACATGGGAGCGATCAACAGGAAGGGAACTTCAGTCCCCTCCACCCAGTGCCAGTCTTCCCCGAGGTGACCCTTGTCCTAATCCTGTAAATACTCCACCTGGATTCTCCCTCAGCCCCAGGCCTGTCTGTACTCCGAGCACGTGACTTCTCAGCCACTCCACGGAGTAACTTTCACTACAGAACACTACACGCAGACAAGGCAGTTTCTGTGTCCTTGGAGAGGGGCTGTAGTTTCCCAAAATACACCAACTCAGTCTTCAGTCATAAGAGCCCGCCTCCAAGAATACACATCACCATAGTTCCGCTACCGGTCAGCTTTGTAGAGCTGCTCTCCAGGGACCACAGCAGCAAAGTTAGTCAACAAAAAGTTTTTTAAAAAAACCCCAAAACTCAAAAGGATACTGCGTAACAGCACAGACCATGTCTCTAGGGAGAAAACAACCGATAGCCTGACATTGTTCTCCTCCTTGTAAAATTAAAAGTTCAAAGGAACAACTAGGGCTGTTCTGTACTATGTATGCCATTTGCACATTTGGGTAAGCATCTAAAACCAAGTGCAAGAGCAGACTTTCAAGGGTGAAGCATCTAGAAGCGAGCCCTGTTTTTGAGTTATTTTTAAATGTTTAGACAGGTCCTAAAATAGGACCAGTGTTTTGAGTACTTCTGAAGAGTATGAACCTCACGTAGGCCATGACATTTTTAGTTTGAAAAGGCTTTGGAACAGAGGTTGCACTGTTCATGCATCAGCTTATCACTCATTTTAGCTCAAATTAGGTTACAAGCCATTATGAAGCAAGAAACACCCTTTCAAAGGAAGGAAATTAACACAAACAAGATTTAGGCATCAGCAGTCTCTCTCAGTAAAACCTACTGTCCCATAATAGCAGGAACAGCATTTGCCACAGAGAAAAGGGGTAAGTCAGCTTCTCTGCTTACAATATTCATCTTCACACCACTCTTCCTACCTGTGTAGTTTCCAGAAATACACTCTCTGCCTCTTGTCAAATTCAAGTCATCACTCTGCAGACTCCAGCAGCCCAAAGGCAGTGCCTTCAGCAAGCAAGAGGTGCATTCTGTACATCACAAGCAGCACAGAACCAACCTAGAATACCAGCTGTGCCAGTCTCTTTTTTTACCAGTTTTATTTGCATCCCCCCTGCTGCCCCGTGCTGACAAACCAGGCTGCACTTGTCTGGCTCTGGCCTGAAATAAAAGACTGAAGCAAGCACATAGTAATAATTTACCTCCCTGAATACTCTCCCAGGCTGCATCAATGAGCAGCTCAGGGATTTCTTGGGATAGAAGTGGTTTCTACACATTTAGTAACCTTCAATAGCTCCTTCTTCTATAGATGTGCCCCATGTCCTGACATACACACAGATGTTTGGCATTCACAATATCCTGTGGCAAGAATCTTCCCAGGTTAACTGCACACATCAAGGACTAAGCTGTTATTTGGTTTTAAGCTTACTACATGTTGGCTCCATGCAATACCCATTCATACTTGTGAGGGAAAAGGAAAAAAAAGGTTGCTCCCCCTCTAAACTTTGCATGCCATTCAGAGTTGAAGATAACTGCCATTTATTGCTTTTCAGGTGAAAGAATCCCAGTTTATTCGATTGCTCTTTTTATGGAAGGCAATGCTCACTTCTGTTCACTGTTGCTGCTGTTCTATTTCTAAAAGCTGAAGATACATCTCTTAAGATGGCAGTGGTTTTCCTAAAGCTGTAGAAGACTCATCTTCCATAAGAGCTGGAGGAACTAGTGTGATGGTTATCAAATACAGCAGGAATTCCCCACTTCTATAGTGAATTGCCAGTTAGGTAGTTCTCTGTTAAAATATTCAGTCTAACTCCTTAAACTGAGTTTGCTCAAAAGCAAGTTTACTTTAAAGCCCCAGCACTCAGCTGAACCCTGCTTCCTTACAGAAGAGGGTGTATTTTAAAAAAACTTTCTCTCCCTGTCAGTTCTTTGAAAATACAAATTATCTTATATTTGAATTAGCCTGCCCTCATGAAGGGTAGATCCCTCACAATATTGTATGCCAGAGCTTTATTCTGTCACATGTTCTTTATGAACACTTCAATCCATCAGTTTTTTCCTCAAGTATGGGCACAGTATTTAGAGATTTCCTGATGCTACACAGAACAATATTGTTAACAGACTTTGCTGTCCTGCAGAGTCATATAAGAATATCTGGGTTTGGAGACTGTTCGTATCGTGACTGCCTGAAAATCCTGAGTGATTTCTTCCACAAATGCAGTAATCCTAATTGCTTCCCACATTCTTTATGAGATATAGGACTTTGTTAATAATACATGCTTAGCTGACTAAGCAACCTAAACTTCCCTGTCAGGCTGAAATAACTTTCCCGGCTTTACTCTGTCCTTTGCAAGTTTTACTATTAAAAGTCAAATAAGCATTTTTTAAAGATGCAGAGATGTAAAAACATAACTGGAATTAAAAATGAGAAGGAAGGCCATTAAAACCCAACAGAACGATGTATTACCTAGAGTTACAATACTCAGTGCTAACAGCTTCTTAAAAATATAAACCTACCCCACAATTTAGGGTTTTGAACCATACTTTAAGGGTTAGAAGGAACATCTCACTCCACAAATGGTCCATAGATGGTCCTGACAAAAAGGAGGAATCCTTTTCCCAAGGTTGTATGAGCACCTGAGGTGATTTCAGAGGCAAAGGTGAATGTTTCTGCTGAAGGATTCTTGCCTTGCACACAGCACTGCAGTTGTGTGTTTATCTTTACTCTTAAAACGTGGAGGTGCACTGAAAATAGGGCAGAAAACCAGCCCCTGAACTGCTTAAAAAGGAGGGGAGGGAAGAGGAGGGAACAAGTAACACTCTCCTAGGTAACACCAAGTTGCTACTCCGGCTGCACAGGAATGAAGTCAAGCGCAACTCCGATAATAACCGTAACTCACATTTCAGAAGTTAGATTGTTCAGACATGATCTTTCACACTTAAAGGTACTAAAAAGCATGTCCTCTAGTGCACTTCTACTGGAGCACTTTTCCAATAGGATCCAGACAGAATCAGCTCAATATCTCAAAGAATACAGTATACAGTGCTCTGGCCTCCTTACAATCTTTTAATTTTTGTGTACCCTGAAAGCATGGATCCAGAAGAGACTGGCCTGAATTCAAGTCATCTCAAGTACTTCCCAGAGCAATGCACAGCTGAGGCAACCAGACTCACCAATCTTTGTACATTTGTTATATGTATTCAGGATTTATTCTTGGATGCTCCAGATCAAAAGATGTTTTCTGAAAACTTGCTCTTTATTATCTAGGAGTTTAATCCAGGTCTACTACCAAACTGAAACCACACAGGCTGCATACCCAGAGAGGTCTGGGCTGAGGGTTGCTGTCTGGTTTTGTTAATTGTTTTTATTTCTGCTGATCCCTCCTGCTGCTAGAGCTGCAAGTCAAACAAGCAGACATCCTTCTGATGAAGGGCTCCTGTACTCTCAGTGCTCTAAAGTGATACTCATCTCTCCAGTGCAAAAGTCAGTGACTCATCTACATCAACTCATAGTATCCAGGTGCCAGGGTTTCACTACCCAGCCAGAAGTTCATGCAGATTTGCAGATCTCCAGGAGCTCATTCAGTCTGGGATCTCAGGTGTACCACCCTACATTTGATATTTAAATTCCCATATTCAAATTCCATGTATTCACCTACAGAGTGCTTCGCCAGGCAAACTGACAGAGGAGTTGTAACTATCCTGTTCAACAGGAAGCAGCCTGAAAAGAATTCAGTTTCAGGGAGACATTTCTTCAAGGGTCTATAGCTGTCAACACCACAGAGCTCAGCCAGCACAAAGCAGCTCATCACACTCCATGGTGATTGACAGACAGACATGAATGTCACTCCTGCTCCAGGAGTCTGTCTTCAGATTTGGCAACACTCACTGGCCTATTTCTACTTATAGATCACCATCAGAAGCTCACAGTTTTGTTTTGGGTTTTTTTGGTTTGTTTCTGTCTGTAGGTTAAATTAATTCTTTTCTACAGAAAATTCAAAGTTTAAAAGTTAGTTTTTGTATTTCAACTGCAGCACCAGAGGTGCCAAGAAGACTTTTCCAAAAGGTGCACAGTGGCCTGATTTTGGTAGCACTGCAACACACAATTCCCAATCACTCCCTCAAGAAAGCTGGGGTGACAAAGACAAAAATGACAAGCAAATAGGCAACTTTTGGAGCAAAAACATCTGCTTACAGCAGAACTCTACAGAACAGGGTTTCTGTTGAGGAGATGTCCTTCATCTTTCACAGGATTTCCCTGCATAAAGAGAATGTTCCCTTTGCAAAGGGAACAAGGGAACATTCCCACATACAGCCACTCACTCTTTCCAGCAGCCCACGTGCCTGGAGAACTCGTCCAACTAATCACAGGTGGTACAGTTGGTCAGGTGGGTTCGTCACGCAGCAGCGTCCAGAGGCTGCCCAGCATGACAGTGGCCACACACACGGAGATGATCAGGAACACGGAGGAGCCCAGCGGGCAGCAGCAGTCCATGGGCACCCCAGTGCTGACTCCCGGCACATTTTGCTTACCATCTGGACTCTTGGGAACGTTGAGACACCTTCATTTCTCTTATTGAAGAGTGTGCCTCAAGCTGGAAAAAACAACAGAGCATGAAATGTAAAGACTATTTTTCCAATAAATTAAATCTGTCGCACTTGACTCCCGCTGTGGTTCCCTTCCCCTGCGAAGGCATGGTCTGGCCAGCTGCACAAAGTCCAGGCAGCCCTGGGAAAACAATGGGATCTTTTTCTTGCCAGAACCAGCCTTCCTGTTCACCCTTCTAACCATGGCATGGAGGACACCCCCAGTGTGTCTGCGGAGGAGAGGAGTCTGTTGGCATAGCAACTGTACACGCTAACTCTGCTAATGAACAGGGATAAAATGTTTTGTTCTCATTAGGAAAAATACAGACACATTCCTGATTGGTGAGTAATGTCTCTGCCTCTGAGAGATTAGCTCAGAGCTGTGCAGCCTGAAACAGCCTCAATTCAGCACTGCAGTGCTTCCCTTGAACAGCCACTCTCCAAGGACCCTGCATCTCTCAAGGGAAAGCCCACAGAGCTTCCTGCAGCACTTTGCCTTCGGGCCTGAGACAGCTCAAGGCGAGAATAATGAGAAGAGGCTTGACAGGAGCAAACCAGAACAGGCACAATGGGAACACACCTCCTGTTCCTGCAGAGGAGCCAGCTCTTGCAGGTGCCTTTGCTGCATCTGGGTCCCAAGACACCTCGCAGCCAGTGAGAGTTTCTCTTTGTGCATCCACCGCAGGTCTGCCTTGCACAGGGCTCAGATCAGCTTGGGACCCCGGCTCCCACTCCAGCCACATTTCCCAGTACTGGGTGAGCAAATGGACAGAGCAAAGAGCTGCAGAACACTCGACAGCAGAGCTCGGTGACCATTAGGTGCCTGGGTGCAGAAAAGCAAACAAGGGCTCCTGCCTACCAGTCTTTGTTAGCATTTTGGCATTTAACGATCAACAAGATCCACCATGAGTCTGGTATTTACAGAATATTTGCACACTGCTGTTTTATCACTCAGGTTTGTATCTGGGTGCTAACCCAGGCTACACAAAGCCTCTGCCCACACAGGCAATACTGCTTCCCAAACCCTCTCCACTCCAGATCCTCCTACCACAGCAGCCAGCACAGCAAGTGGGAGGATCACAGTACTTCATTCTTTGCAGAAATGATCTGGGGCAAATGCAAGGCCCAATGCACAAGCGAAAATCCAGTCTCTAACCACACCTTTGCCATGATTTTGGTATAACCTTCTCTATACAGTGCAAATACAGCCCAGCAGAATCAAACTGTAACTGCACTCTGAGCCCACAGTTCATCTCTCCTTTATGCTGCTGCTGGGTCTCATTCGCTCACATCAGTTCACCTTACCTTGAATTCAGAAGCTGTTGAGAATAGGGATTGCTCACCTTAGACCTCAGAGGAGAATTTAGAGTCTTTCTAGGGGCTGAACAGGTACACAAACTCCCTCCTCCCTCTGGTGGGATATTGGTGCTGGCCAGGATTAGTACTTCAAGCATAGATACACTCAGCCCCACTGCAAACTGGGATGTTGCAGAGCTCTCTTGCTCTCCCAGCCCCCTGCACTGTCGATGGAGGAAGAGTGGGATTTAAGCTCGAAGGCAGCCGCAGGCTGTGCTCCAAGCACCTGCAAACTCCCTTACCTGGCCCCTCAGACTTTCACCTGCCCTTTTCCTGCTCCTCAGGGCTTTGAACACCTCAACTCAGCAGCTCAAAGTGATGCAGGAGGGGAATATAGTCAGCACTGGGAAGGAAGGACTCTGCTCCCTTACGCCTTTGAGAAACTTGCATGTCCCGTGGGTAACCCAATGTTGCTGCTCTCCCTCAGCCACAAAACCTGTGTGTTAACCTGTGCTGTGATCTGCCCATGGGACTTCTAGGGCTTCATTTCTACTTTACGTCCTTCCAGCTGAGAATTCAGTTATTTCAGCCCCTAGGCAGGCATTCTACTGCCTACAAAGCCACCTCTCTTTGCCTAAAGAAGAGAAATAACCCAGGCTCTTGCCCAGCAGCAGCAGACCCCGGCCTTGGCTGGCAGCCCCTGCCCAGCCTGCCGTGAAGCGCAGAGCCCTCCCAGACCAGAACAGGGCCAGAGGGGCTGGGGTGCTGTTTTCCAGCCTCCAGGCATTTTACTTGTTCCAGGCGATCCCTCCCCCAGCCCTCAGAAAGGAAAAGCCGTGGGAATGGAGCTCAACACCCCGAAGTAGGCTCACCCCCGGGCAGTGAGGAGCTTAACTCCCTGCGTGCCGGCGGGCAGCCCTCGGGAGAGGCTGGCAGGACCTCGGCACGGGGGGACATCCCCGGAACGGCCCCATGCTGCTCCCTGCACTGATGGGACCTGCAGCACAGCCCCCAGCGTTGTGCCAGCAGCGAAGGGACAGACCGGCCATTTGTCCACCACAGTCCCTCTCGCTTTCCCAGGACGCTGGTCACTCCTGCAGCTCTACCTTCCAGTGTTTCCACCCTCCACCAGCACACAGAAAGCAAGCCACAAGCAGAAGGCCCTTTTTTTAATCTTTCCACTCTCCCAGCAAGTCCCAGGGGCTGCCCACTTAACAAAAAGTTATCTTTACCGTGGCGTCAAGGCACTTTTCTTCCCTTTTGCCCCACATGCTGCAGTACAAAGCCGCCCTCGTGGGCGCAGAGCCTGCAGTCAGCCATCAGCCAGCATGTCAGGAGTTAAGTTCGCATTTCCATTCTCCTGACCTGCACCAACGCTGGCTGAATATCGAGCTATTCTTTGCAGCTTGATAAAGCATGAGAAAGCTAAAGGCCTCACACACTCCTCTTTTCACAGCTTGGCCTGCTGCCCACAAGCTGTCACTCCCTGGCACCCAGGGCAAAGAGAGAGAGGAGGCCAAACTGCAGCCAGCTGCAATGAATCACTCGCTCCACGTCCCTCCTCCCCAGGGAGCCCGGGTCCCTCCTTCCGGCAAGGGGATAATGTCTGCCTGGCTGCGCTGGCTTCTTTCACAGAAAAAGCCATCCTGGGGGGCGGGGGGGCTTCCTATTGCAAAAGCTGCTGCCACAAAAAAGCGCAAAGCAGCTCCCAGCAAGACTGAAGAACAAGCATTTCTGCTCAGCAGCTGGATGGGAACGCATGCCTGCAAGTGTTCAGCACAAACACCACTTAAAAATCTGAAGTTGGTCATTTGTCTAAATTGCAGGAAATTCTGGAGGAAGGCTCAGGCACAGAATTTGATTTGAAGGAGACTCTTTATCTCTTCATGCCCCACTCATGCGGTATTTATTTTGGGGACTGATTTCCATTCAGTCCCTTCCTGGCTCCCCTTCTCCTCACTATACCCAGCCCAATTACCAGGTCTCAGCCAAGCTCTTTCAACCACCACCACCATCCCCTTAAGTTTATTTTGATGGGTTCCATAATACAAATTGCTTCCACACAGTACAGTTTGTTCTTAATTTTTAACGCAAAACAACAGAGGGACATGTCCAGATCTCAGGGTCACTGGCATCCAAGACAAAAAATGTAGCTGAGAAGGCATGGGAACACCAAGGTCATATAGTGCATTTCCTGCACAACAGACCCACATTTGGAGAGCACTGCCTTTGAAAGGTAAGGATGTCCAAACCTTTGCAAGGTCAAGATGTCATCTGTTTGCTTTCTGAGGAAAGGGGATATTTATCAGTAAAACACACACAGACTCAATCCCTTTCCATCAGCCTAAGCATGAACTGAACAGTGGCATGTGGATCCACATGGCACATGGGATACCTCCATCCACTCATTCCTGTCTCGTGCAAAGAATAAGTTCACTGCACAGCAGCCAGTCCCTGCTCAACAGTTGCATCTCTCCCAGTACAGAGGAAGGAGCTGCAAATTGCAGTTTTACTGGGAAGATGGTTTAACCCCAAGCCCAGCAAAGGCAAAATCTCACTACCTCAAGGGCAAGATGAGAGGTTGCTTTCCCAACAGCATGTCCAGCACCCCTCTTCGCCCACTAGCACTATCCCAGTGCCTCATATCCCTAACAGCCATACTCTCTGCCCCCCTTTCCTACCCAAGGCAGCCATTTAGGCTCCAAATTCAGCACACCTGTCTGTCAGTAGTGTGCTTCAAATTCAGCCAGTGTGAGGGCAGGATTAAATAAATTCCTCTTATCTCTTCCTGCACTTGCAGGGTGATGAGGGAAGGAAGAGCTGCACAGTTTCCACCTGGCAGACAATGTGTATTCAAACAGTGAGAAACTCATCAACTCTGTGTCACTGAGGCAATCCACAAAGGGTTTCTTTTATTTCTGTTGTTGTTTGGGCTTTCAGGGTGTTTGTTTTTACAAAAGCTGGAACAGCACAAAACAAGACCACAAAAAGAAAAATAAACCTTCTTTTTTAAGAGAAATGAAAGGACCTTCACTATTTCTAAAGCCACCTTCATCACAAATGAAACCAAGTCTTAAAAACACTCTTTCAGGTGCACAGGCTGTCAAGAATCACAACTAATCACAGTCAATGCCACTTTATCACATTCTCTGCCAGATGACACACTACATATGGATTTCCCCTTATGATACATTTATCCCACTTTATAAGGTTTCTCCTACACTCCTGTACGTGTACATCAGTAAGTGCCCCCTCCACAACACCTGCAGCTATAAAACTAGTACATTGAAAAGATTATTACACCGAGCATCCAGAAGTTAGCAAGCTCTGGAACTTGGGTTACCCCTTGTGCAAATGAAATACAAAGCACTCCCTAACCATACTCACACACACGTTCTGCTGTGGGAATGCCAGCTCATCCAGCATTGCCCTCGTCTCTGCCAGAAGGATCTCTAAATGCAAAGCTTAATAGAAACAGTTAATATCCTGAGCATGGCTCTGAGCCATCTGAGCTCTATGTGTAATATAATCGGGTTCATAATGCCCAGAATAGCACTCTGGAGTCCTAGTACTGACTAAGACCTCACTGTATTAAGTGTTGTGTAGATAGTTGCAGTGGTGCCGTTTTCTCTTCTGTAAAATTACTGAGTGCCATATACAGGAACCAACCATAACCCATATTTTTACAGAAGTTGGGACACAGGAGAGCAATGTATACTTTTGAAATGTCTTTTTTTGGCAGCTAAATCAAGTTAGTATTTTCACAGACATACTGAGGGAGGGAGAGAAGGGAACACTGAGGTTCCTCTCTCTCTGGAGCAGACAGGCAACAGCCTAGTTCAGCCAAAGCTCACTGAGGCTCTTTATGTTCCTGTTCAGTGACAGAGGTCACTTGTCGAAGCCTGAACTAGATCTGGTAAGGGCTGCCTGCTAAGCACACTGGCAAAAGGATCTGAGCTATACCCTTCTCTACAGTTGTTTGTGTTTCTTCAAGGAACACCAAAGACCTGGAGTCTGTCCCAACACTGCTTGCACTGACTTTGCTAAAAACATGCCTTTTAGCTCCACAGTAAAATTTGTCTTGAATTCCTTGTGCTCTGAAGAAAGAAAGCCCATACACAGGATCCATGAAGAAAGTAATTGCTTGCATTTGCCAAAACACTTTGCTTATGCAAATTCTAATTCTTGCAGCACAGATTCCAGGATACTTTCCTACCACAAATACAGGTTAGATCCATGTTTGAGCTGATTATCCTGTGATGCTCTTTAGGTTCACATTGCACAGCAGGTGCTGCTCATACTTCCAAAGCATCCAGAAGTCACAGCTCTTCAATTCATTGATTTTTACAAGGCACCAGGTCATGCTGTCTGGCCCTCAGCTGATCACAGTTCATGAGCTTTCTGCACATTTCTGGCTTAGGAACTGTATGTGTTTGAAGTGAATAGAGACTAGATGCCTTTTGGCAAGATGCCTGAGGCAAAGGCCTCAGGAGAGAAATCCACCATTTCCCAGGCTGATACAAATGGACAGGCATCCCCTTGCTTCAACTTTTATTCATTATTTGTGAACTGGCTCTGAAGAAGGACATTCTCCTCTCAGTTTAAAAAATCGGTGGTTTTTAGCACTGCTTTGCCTTTTTTTCTACTATGTTGCTCCCCAGAGGAGAGGAGCCCCATCAAACCATGCAGTGTCTGATCAGAGCCCATCTTGCCCTGGCAGCATGTTCTCCTGAGCTGAGCAGAACAGGTGGGGAAGCAGGAAGAGAAATTTCCACAAAGCAGTTTCCTAAGCCAGATTTGCAGGGATGCAGTGAAACAGAGTAGGGACATGGGTATGGGGAGACTGAACACATTTATAGCTAACCAGAAAGACTGTCATGAGAGACCATGACCTAAAACAGATTTTCAGGGAGAAACACCAAATCCAAAACTATCACCTGCAGCTGATTGGGAGCTGCCACTGCCTCCATTCTTGCTATACTACTGCAATGTAATTGCAACCATAGCACCATCCTTTCCCACTGAAGTACCTGTTCCTCTAAGAAGAGGTCATAAAAACTACCTCATCTTTTGCATGCCATGAGTGATGAGGATCTGAAAGTCTGGGTTTTGGCATCTAAAGTAACTGCTGTGAAAATGTTACAGGAGATTTTTGTTAGAACAAGTGAGAAGAGCTTTCCAACTTCATGAAAAAGATTATGTGTACAGAGGCAACCCAGTGCAGAACTGCAGGGACAGCAAAAATGGAAGTCCCACTGCTATGGTGAACATTCCTGGGGCTGTCAGTGTGGGAAAGAGGAGAAAGTTGGCTGCTGCTTTACCTGTAGTCACACAGGATGCAAGTCATCAGGGTCTATGAAAATTCTGATTGTCTTCCAGAATAGTAGATGCAGTTTCCGGGAGAAAGATTTTTCATAGGGGTATTTTTGACTATTGGCTGAATAACTTCTTTGTTCCTGACTACAGCTGAAAAAAAAAAATAAATACCCTTCTTGCTATTGCTTTTGCCATTCAAGACATTGTCATTGTCACCTTTCAGATGTGTAAGCATAAGAGACAGCAGCAGCTGAGCTGTAGTAATTAGGAGGGAGAGATGTGCAGGCCTTGTCTCACATCTTCCTGTTAAGATGCAGTTTACACTTTGGCAGGTTTAATAGTCCCCAGTGAAAATAAGCCATCTGCATCTGCTCCAGCACACCATCCTCATTTCTGAACCCTTCAAGCAGTTCTGGAAAAATCAGCATTGCCTCCCTGCTTTTTACAGGCTTAAATGAAGTCACAAACCCATTAATTCTCTTACAGTAATGCAGGAACACTGGCTCTAGACCTGTTCACAAGGCATCTGCTTCAAAAAAAAACATTTCCCATTTTATTCAAGCATCTACTGAGTTCCAAGATTCACTGCTTTCTGTACTTGCAGCAGGAAAGCCAAAAAGGACGCAAGCAACCTTATTCAATTCTATTCACAAGCACCCTTCCTTGGGAAAGCCAATAACTTTCAGAGAGTCTCTGCAGACTTTGCTCCACTGCTTTGCACACTGGAGAATGGCTGGTTGGTAATCCTCTTTTCACTCAGTGAGCACAGACCCAAAGGTTTTCGTTCCTGTGAGCTCAGAAATTTCCATTTCCATTTGAGAGAGACATTTTCCTGGCAGTTCTCAAAAGATGCGTTTGTAAAATAGGGAAACAACCTCAAGGAATGCTAAAGCAAAGGAATAAAGCTGTACACGGACAGTCTTTCTACCTCAGCCAGGAAAGGAAATTCCTTCTCAGCACCAATGCCCCATAAACACAACCTACTCTGCAACTACCAAATACTTGATCAACACAAACTGACCAGCTGACCACCCTACCCTGTACAAACACCAAACAGTTTCCTCAGTGTTGGTTTCAGATTGCCTGGGGCAAGAGCCTCCAAAATCCCGGATGAAAGAAAAAGTCCAGAAACATGTATTTGTGTGTGCATGTAAGACAAAAGAAAAGGGGTGCACATCAGTTGGCTGCAACAAATTAGAGGGGTAAAGGTGTTCTACTGAACTCACTACAGAAAGACACACTCACATCAGTGGTTTTTAAACTTGTAGTCTGTAAACTTTTGTTGTCTCCAAAGGCAATTAAAAAACCAAATCCATTGTCATATCTGTATTGTAAAACGTTTAGAACTTTGCAAATCCAAAGAGGTTGAAACTTGTTTCTTCCAAGTGCAAAACATTTAGATGGCCCAAAGCCAAGTCCCAGAAAAAAGCCCTAGTCAGTGGCTCAGGAATGCCAGTTCTTAACACCAACCAAACATATACAAACCCTCTAGGGCAATTCACAGTATCATCTCCCACAAAAACTCACTTAAAATTGCAGCTATCATTCACCTCCTAAATTCTATGCCAGGGAAACCTAACTGAGTCTGACTTTGACACATTCCAAAGTAGTCAGCCGAGTGAGCTATTTTCCCTACCTTGCTTTGGGGAATTCCTGCTTGGTTTTTCTGTAAAGAGAAACAAGAAGGCTTCACACCGCATCAGGCAGGATCCCCTCCATCACTCCCAGCTCCTTAGCAAAGGCATTCCTGAGGTGCACCGTGCCCTAATAAATCAACATGAGCGCTCCAGGTTTCCCGGCAGCTGGAAACTGGAATTCTGCAGTGAAGGCAAACACCTCCCCAGCTAAAGCAAACCCAGCCAGGGAGCCCCTGCTGAGCAGCACAGCTACTGTCAAAAGACGGACCCAGGGAGAGGGTGGGATCACAAGGCATCTGGCTCACAAAGGGCAGTCCAACATAAAGACTGAAGATGGCTGTAAGTCCAGCCCTGACCTAGGCATTCCTCTGTGCAGGCATCTGCTTGCCAAAATGTTTTATCAGAATAAACCCACAAAACTTCATTTTTAGAGCAATGACCATCTTGATACAGATGGTACTTTTGCCTTTAAGAGCATTTATTTTAATGTTTAGAAGACCCGTGTAAAAGATCCTGCAAAAATACAGAACAAAAATAGCCCAGTCTTAAACAGCTTATAACTTAATTCTAAAATAAACGAAGACAAAGAGAACAGCAGTGATCAGTATGAGCAGCACTCAGCTCGGCAGAACAAGACGACTGCTGTTTCCAGGGGTAAAGGAAGGCATTTGGGTTTTTTGCTTTTTAAACTATATAACAGAAAAGAACTGATGAAAGATTTTAGAGAAGAATTATTAGGTGGGTTGGAATACATTTATGGGCCAACCACCTCTCTCACAGAAACCAAACCAGCATTTTTCAAAAGCAGCACAAGGAAACAACAGAGGGTAATGTTACCAGACAAACAGCAGCAAGAGCCCAGTTTCCAGCACTAACATTTGCTAGATTGCATACAAAAAACTAGATGGGCTGATTCAGTACCTCATTTTCAGTTGCACTTGGTGAGTAAGGGAAAGGAGAAATGAAGCAGGGCTGAAGCAGTGACAGTAAAAGCAAAAGAGCTGACTGCCTCAAATGCTTTTACAACAGACACAAACCCATCAGTACCATAAAAATATCTCTCATTCACTAAAACAAAGCATCTTCCTCAGATGCACCCTGAGAGCTGGAATAAACATGCAGATTTTACCATCTCCCCCTCCCGATGATTATGCTCTCCCACAGGGAGTTTCCTGGTAACGCTTTCAGTGCATGGATGGGAGGTAGCACAGGGTAAGTGTGAACACATTTACTTATGTCAGACCTGATCTGGATGGCAAATTCAAGTCTTCAGCTTCGATGGCATCATTTGGAGTCCTCACTTTGAGACCACTTTAAGGCACGTTTTCCTTCCCACTCCCTTGAAGAACCACCAGATCCCAGTCCACAAGCGAATTCTGCCTTTAGGGTAAATCCTGGTCTACCTACACGTGGTTAATTGAGACACACAGATGCCAGGCAGCTGACAGTGCACAGCAATGGTGCAAAGCCAGCAGACTCACCAGCAGGTGAGGGCCTGGAGCTCCCAAACCACAAATCACCCCCCCAGCCTTAGGGAAATCCAGCTGGCAGAGCTGTGTTCTGTTTGGAAAGACCCTGAGTGGCACGTAAAAGCCCTGGGTCTCAAGAAAGAAATCACAGATGAATGTGCTGGGTGAAGGACTCCTACATATGTATACTGGAGAGAGACACACACAAAGGAGGGCGGGGGGGCAGCTGGGAAGAGTGACAGCAAGACTTGTCTCTGGGCCTTGTGCTTATTTTGACCTTTCAGTTAAAGATTCTCCAAAAAGGCACTGCTCAGCCCCAAACTTGATTAGATGTCTTGGGAAAAACAGAGCACAAAGCATCACACATGAATGAGCACAGAGCCATAACACGATCTTGATATTCCCACCCATCCATATGGCCAAAAAAAGCAACGTTCTTCAATGCAAACATTGGCAGCAGCAATATGAAACTAATGTGTTAATTAGCAGATTTTGCAATCCAGCACACAGCAGAGACTGCTGATGGTGGCTATTATATAGTCAATCAGAAGTGAAACAGAACAAGTACCACGTTACTTAAACCATTCACAACAAGGTTAATAATTTGCTAATTGCATATTTCTGGCCTGAGCAGACCAAGGTCTGTTTTTCAAGCTTCTTTTCTCAAAGGTACTTTAAAATGTATTTAGAAGGGCAAGCTCTCCATCACTTGCAACTCTTCTCTTTGTTAACTTCAGTCTCAACTTGAATGTTTAGCTTAAATTCAGGAAAGGCCACTGCCTTGCTTTACACAGCATAAGACTAAATGAGCTCAGTGATTTCCCAGCCTTGTAAAACTCTAGTTTTCAGCCTGTAAACAATCACAAGTTATTCTGAAACAATCATAGGCTAAATTATAATATTTATCAGATTTACTTCTTGTATCAGATTTTCACATTGAATGCAAGAGAAGGTTATGAAACTGAATTACTTAAATGCAATTGGAATTTAACACAATTCTTTAGAGTACATGGGTTTACACACTAAATGCTTAATAAAACTCTACTCTCTTGGAAAGTTAAATCAATAAAACAAATATTGCAAGACAGGTAAGGTACAATATTTACTTCACCATTACACTGATATTTCTAAGAAATATAAGAAAGAAATATAAAGAAGATTTCATTTGCAGGAGATATTTGACACTCCTGTCATGAACAAAATTCTTTATATCCAGGATGTACCACTTACAGTGAATAAAACATCTAAACGTAAACAAAGTTTGGAATGAAAAGAACAAATGGGGATGAAGAACATGACTGAATTGGTCTTGGAGTTATTTCTAAAGCACAGAAAAACAGAAATCAATTGTACCAGGACTAGTCAGAGTCACATAATTTAAGGTACAGCCGCTCTGATTTCCTGCCTAGCACACAGGCACTGCTCCATTTTATCCACTCACACCTCCACAAAGCCCATTAAGTGGTTCTGTGAAATGTAGTGGTTTATGGCATCTAGACTAAAGGCCTTTGGAGGTCAAAACATAAGTTCACTACTCTGCTAGTAGTTTGCTACAATGGCTCCATCATTCTTTCTGGCAGCGAGGCCAGACTAATTTCTTATTTGTTTGCCTTCTGCCTTGAGCCACTAATTCCTTCTCTGCTGGATTAAAGAGGAGCTCCTCAGAGTCAATTATGCACATGTTTTAACCAAGTCACCTCTCAATAGCTTTTTTGGCAATCAACAGATTAATCCTGTCAGTGTCTCAGTACAAGGCATCTTTTCTTGAGTCCTTGAAGAGCTTATAACTTTTTTTTTTTTGTTTTTAAAATATCAATTTGATCATCCTCCCCCCACCTCTTCCCCCTTCCTCAGGGTCACTGCTTTGGTGAGGCACAATCAGTGAAAAATCAGCATTTCTGGCACACAGAAGTCCAAACTTGCCTGTATCAGATGGGTGTCATTTTACTGGACCCATTTTACAGTATAACGGAGAAGCTACAGAAATCAGGCTGCAAAGATTGTATCAGTTCACTTACAGTCAATTATCTGGCTGTACTGAGTGGAAGGAGCTCATATCTTTCTTAATCACCATTTAATCTTTTCTCCAAAAGCTCTAAGGAAAACTTCACTACCTCCCCCATTCTGCCAAAGACTTACATACTATTCAGGATATTCAAGCAAGAAAATCCCAACATTCCTGTCATTTCCAGCCATGGTTTTGAGTTTGTCCTCTGCATGGCCTGCTTCTCTGCTGAATCAACATTAACAGTGGCTTTAGACTTATTTTCAGAATACTGATGAACTACTGAGCAGCAGAGTACACTACTGATGCTTGCTGAAGTCACCTGCTAGGAATATCACTTTCTCAAATGTACCCAGTAACCCATGATTTCAGAAGCATCAGCCTTTTTTAAAATTAAATAATTATGAGGTATGCTGTTGATGTTGGCACCGATCAATTATTCATACCATTGTATGACTCCAAGTCAAACATCCAAGAAACACATTGCATGAACAGTCACCTGCTGCCGTGTTTCTTTCCAGCAGCACTTTCTTGCTATTAACACAACCCAACTCTTCAGAGGTGTCTATCCTCTGAAGTGTACATCAAAAGCTATAACAACCCATCTCAAACCTCCCCAAAGACCCGACTTATTCAAGACGACTGCACGAAAAACATGAATGCCTTGTAGATGTTAACCAGGCACTCCATATCACAAGGACTGGTACCTTCCCCTACTTCTGCTCTAGCAGGAGGCCCATTGAACTTCCACCTCCAGCCAGATTTCCATTGCATGGCACTTCTCATTTTGTGTTACTTCTCATTTTGTATTATACATTAAATGCACATCTAAGTTTGCAAATAGCACAAGGCAGAGAGCTTATGCTCTGTGTGCAGGCAGGAGCACTGCCCAGGTTTGGGTGCAGGTCAGAGCTGGAAGGGCTCTGCATGTGGCTTTTACCTTGGCATTTTCAAAGCAAGAAATTTACTTCCCATTGTGAACTCCCCGACCCCAGCTACCACGGAACACCTGGCTGCCTGTCAGGGACAAGATCACCAAGACAGCTCCAAGCGGCAGGAGCAAGCAGCCTATGGAAAACTGGTGTCAGGGAAGGCTACCCATCAGTTTTAACAGCAGAAAGTCTGCTCATATTTATGCATGACCGCTCAAGTGAACTGCATGACTGCTTTTGTTGATCTGCTCGCAGTGATCCATTCTTTCAGTAGGAACACCAGGAGGAAGCCATGCTGGGACTGGGCAAGGGAAAAAAAAACACCCTGTGGACATAGTGAATGGGACAGAAAATTCCCCTACAATTTCTCTAAGTTTATTCCCAGCAATGCCCTGCATTGACTTTTCTAGCAGCTTTTTGGGACATCTTCACACATCAAAGCCCAAGCCACACCACAGTAGTCATTTTGACTAAATCTACTTTAGAAATTGATTAAACCATTGATTTTTTTTTCATAGCATAGATAGACACAAAGTGACCTTTCCATCCCACAAAAATCCAAAGGGACTTAACACAAGTAAACAGAGTCTTATTTAAAAGGGAATGTTTTTCTCCCTGAGAAGGAAAGTCCCACAATACTTTTTCTTGCAGCTCTCAGAAGATCAATTCTCCTTCCTCCACTTGAGCTTCTCCCCTTTCTGTCCAAAACAGGCCAAAGTGGCAAGACTTCTCAGAGCATAAACAGAAAAGCAGCCTGAAGACAAACACAAGTCCTCCTATATGTCACCGAGTGGCAGACATCGGTGCTATTCTGTCAACTAACAGTTCTATTTCAGTCTGCGAAGCAGCAACACAGAAAACAGTTCACAGTAGAAATAAGTTTTACAAGCACAAAAGGTTTTATTCTTTCTCTATACAGAAAAGAGGTTTTTGAGATGTATTTTTCATCACTGAGTGGAATAACAAGGATGCTCCGTGTGTTTATATTGGTTGAGACCATTTCCCTTGTGAATCACTTCAAACATATAATTTCTACCTGCTTAAAATAAACACATTGTGTTTTGGGCAAAGTTCCATCATTAAGACCTCGTGTCTACGGGTACTTGCTACATGGTGTACTTGGAGATGCAGATTACAATCCTAGAGCTGAACAGCCAGGTGTCATTTGTGTTTTGATGACCCAACAGGCTCTAGCAGCCTGCAGAGAACACAGAGACAGTAATTGTCACTGTACCCGTTATGATCACACTGTGCTGGCAGCACTGGGAGGAAGGGAAACAGATGCATAGCCCAATGGCTTTCAAACATTCAGGAAAAGGATGAAACCTTGGAACTGTGAGTGCAGGTCATTCTCCTGTCACAGTTTTACTCAGTGCAGCAGCATCCTGGAACTTGCATGTGGATGCTAAACACCTGTACCCAGCACAGGCACAAACCTTTGATCAACAAGGGAACACTGAACTACAAAAGTACTTAAGCAGAAATGCTCACATATCTTGGGACTCTGTGAGCAGCACTAGCATAAAAGTTACTCCCAGCAGGACACCCATCCCTGTCATCCTCTGGAGGGTAAACACTATTCAGATGTTATTTTCTGTAGCTAACAAGTTTGGCATTCATAGATCCATGGCAAGAGCTCTGCTACAGCAGGTCTGGGATGCTGTAGATGTATTTGGATGGTCAGCTCCAAAATAACACTGGTCTGTGATATGTCCATCAGCTGGCCTACTCTTTCTACTCTTCACAGCCTTTATTCACAGAGTTCAAGAGAGACAGCTCTCCACAGTGGTGAAGTCTAGTTAAGCATTGTGAACAGTGGCCATTATCAATATAGGTCATTAAGGAAAGCCTCATGATGCCACCATCCTATACAGACAGGCATCAGATCACCAATGAAACAGAACAATTACTTGCAAGACCATTGATGGCAGGGGGCTGCCTATGTTCTATGCACAGAAAATGCATTTAAAATGTTCAAGTATCCAGAACAGTACTGCCGCTACAACATACAGAAATAACTTCAAAACATAATTAGCAAGAAAGCATGATCATCTGAAGGCTTTAGATTTGTGGCACTCTGCTGACCTTGTTTCTGAGGCTACTGACACAGGCTTTCACCTCCCCTGCAGACCAGTTCAGTGTGGAGAAGGAAGGGGCCATGGTGACTTGGGCACTGTGAGGACAGAGACTTGACTGTCCCAAGCCCAGAGAAAGCAAAACAGGCTAAATGGCTCTTTCATCTGGTCCTGTGCAGCTGCTCATAGGGCCACACTGCCAGCACTCACAGTCCCTACTGCCCATCTGTGCTGCTGGGGGAGGTAACCTCACAGGTACCTGCCCTCTGGGCAGTACAGAGAGCAAGAGCAGCATTTGTATGGCAGCTGCTCTACCCCACCACACCTTTTCCTTTAGCTCTGCATCAGGCCAGCAGTGCTGGGCACAGACCACAACCAGACACTCCAGCTCTGAGACTCCAAATGCCTGTTACTGCAGCTAAGGAGCTCAGCCCATCGAATCACTCAGGGATGGCAGTGCCGCAGGGGCTGCTCTGCCTTCCTGCCAATTTAAATTTTGCCTGTGCTGCCAAGAGGACAAGCTGGTAGCAATCACCCAGAGCCATTCTGTAATTGCACATGCACCTCTGTTGGCTGTCACACATCTGGAGAACAGTTTCTGGTTACAAATCCCAAAAAGAGAGGAAAAAATTTAGATCAAAGGAGGAAATAAACAGTTCGAGTCAGTGTTGCCCGTTACAGCCACAGCAGTGCCCCAGAAGGCACAGTCACACAAGGGAACCACACCTCTCCATCGTAGCCATGAGAAAGCTGCACTGCCACGCTGGACAAACAGCAAAAAGCCCTTGCAATCTTGGTCTTAAATCTCTCTCAAGTTTCAGGTTGACATGAAATGCAATTCAAAATATGTTTCACCCAAGGATCAGAATATAAATTCACAAATGCTTTAGTCTCCCGAGGTACTTCAACCTTTCTGCAGCCTCATTTCGTCAACTTCTATCAAAATGCTAAAAAGATCTGACAAATAAACAGAGCCCCTGGTTAGTACTTCTCCATTTCCCACAGCGGCACACAGAGATCTCATGCAATTAATTCAGTTGCACACCAGCTTTACCATCCTCTCGGGTAGAATCATTCAGTAATGGACTGCAATCTGTACGCAAGAAGTCAAGCAGGAAGCAAATAAAGATCAAAATATTGATGTCAGTGGGATTCAAAAGTCCAGGAACTGCTTCTGCACTAGATATCTCCAGCATATACCTGTTTTGGCTACACTAAAGGTAAGAGATAGTAGAAGACAGGTGAGAAGAGCGTATGACTGGTATGTGGAAAACAGCAAGCAGATGATGAAAATGCTTATCACATGTGTTATCAAAATGCTCTCACATATAATAACTTCATAATTCACTAACACAATTGCTCTCTCTAGCATTTTAAGAAGGTTCAATGCAAAAAAATCTTGGGATCAAAGCTGAAAGTGCTAAAGAGGGAGTTGCTTCAGGGCCATTAACTAACTCCAAGCTGTCCAAAACCCTACACCAGCTTCAGTGAGGACATTATTTGTGACAAAGCCTGCTCTGGCAGGACCATCTCTGAAGCCATGGTTCTTCTGCTTTAAATTTTTGTTGTCTGAAGGACTTCCAGCTGAGCAGAGCACTCAACAGGCAGTGCCAGGAACATTTTCTCAAGCATTTGCTTGGCCAGCTGTTCACAGAGGTTGGCATTTCTTTATGGAGACTGGAGAACCCAAAAATTCTGCAGCGTCTCGCACAGGAGGATGAAGGCATGGGCACTTGTAGGCACAGAGGGGTTTCAAGAGCACACAATCTTCAGGAATCAGGATCAGAGTGGGGAGACAGGTGGCACTTCAGTTCCTAGTGTAACTCCACACAAAGAGCAGGGAAGCCACTTAACCAAATTGTGAAATCGTGCAGCACAGGAAAGCTAAACCAGCAGAGATTGAAACAAAAATCATTTTGAAATTACATACATGGGCAGAAACCCTCAGCTGAAAACACTACTTCTATGTAGTAATTTTCAGAATTATTATAACAGGGTAAGATGTCAAACATACCCATTCTATTTATAGAATGACATGCAATTTAGTCAGAAAACAAGTTTCATCAGCATAGATAAATGCTTGAACACAATCAGCTTCCTCCACCTGCATGGTTCCAGGCACAACTACTCTCCTGCCACAGCAGAGTTGCAGGGAAGGGTAGGACACAAGAAGGACTGCATTGTCCTCGGAATAACTTCTGCAGCAGGATGAACCCCATCATTGTGACTCAATACCATATTATGCTTAGATAAGCTGACATGCATTTTTTTTTCCAATGAAACCCAGAAGCACTGCCTTTAATTTCAGAATTAAGGAAAAGCGCAAAGAGAAGGAGAATGGTGATGACTTGAAATTGTCTGCACCTGCAGATACAAAGCAGCAGCAATCCATTCAGTCAATACCTTACAGCTGTGCATCCCGATGGCTCACCACAGATTCTATGGGATATCCGGAGCAAGTGGTGACAATTCCTAAGCTCCAGTTCCCAATACAGAGCCAGCCTAGCTAAACCACCACTGGGAGCGAAGATCAATCCACTTACAGCCCGTGACACAGGGACCAGAGACTTCCCACGGGAGATAGACCAGGAATAGATACAAGTAGCAAGATAAAATTATGGCGTTCAGATACTTCAAGAAGGGAAACAAATTATCATTTCCTAAAAGGGAGTAGCTACGAAGTTGCAAGAATTTTGAGAGCAGCAGCACTGATGCAGAGCAGAGGCTGGGGAAGCAACAGTTCCAGGCTGTTCCACAGCTAAACTTCAAGGCCAAAAGCAAAGCAATTTCTCACACGTTTACCAGGCACTGAATAAGTGATCCTCACATTACTTGCAGTTTTTGTACTGCAAGCAAATCACTAAAGTTCACATGAAATTGAAGTCTGGCATCTGGACTTTTCCTTAGGATGTGTTTCATTCAAAGATTCACTTCACATTTTGATCAACATTTAAAATCAGATCATGTTAACATAAATTTCTTTTCTGCTTCATTTTCCCCTCCTTTCCTTTCTTGAGATTGGCAGACAGAACTTGAAAGTGAAATTCTAAAATTAAATTCAGTATATCAGAAACCATTTAAAATTGATTGAATAAGAAAACAAAAAACAATGAACCAAAACAACAACAAAAAAAATCCACCTAAGCTGAAAATATTTTTTTCTTATTTTTTCTTTCCTTCACAAGAATTGGGAGGCAGTACTTACTTCTAGTTAACAAAAAGAAGACCTAAATTGTTTCCTGGAACCTCAAAATAGCTCAGACGTCTTTGTTACTACTTGGCTGAAAAAAAATTATTAGCAATGAAAACAAGTCCTCCGCATTCATTACTTAAGCGGTTGGGGAGAAGAGGCAGAGCCTTAAAGAGCTCACACCAAAGCACTGTGGTTCTTCCATTAGTCAGAGCTGCGTGTCGGTACAGGTCAGAACATCCTCCTTCATGTTTTTGCACCTTTGCAACTTAGCAAGTCTGCGCTCCAGCAACTACAGCCCTGGCCAGTTTATAAAGCAGGGGAGCATCTCAGTTATCACTGTAGCAAACCACAGCACGCAGGCTGATTCTTCACGGTTCAAGAGAAATATGCAGGTAGCAAAACTCCCTCCATGCTGTTTTTAGAGAGTCCTCTAGACTCAGTGTGCCACTGGGAAAGGTCCTTTGGCTTTCATCACTGTGCTGGAGTAAAGACTGTGCAACACGTGAGTTTACTGTTTCCCAATTAAATTAAGCATCTACTCTGCCTTCCGGAACAGCGGTATCATGTCACGAGACTGTGCACATGCTCCTGCTGCCTCAAACGCTTGTTTCTGAAGAACACATGCAAGAATTTATAGGAATTGTCTTCCGGCACTGAGACGAAACCAGACAAAGCTCAAATAACGATCAATATGAATCTTCTTTAAAGACACCATCACAACCATCAGGTCAAAGATGCCTCCAATAATAGGACAGGGAAAATGATACCAGCACAATGAAAGACCAGCTGGCACATTCCCATAAAGGCAAAAGCAGCCCTCCTGTGGTTTTGATGAACAGCAGAAGATGAATCCTTTCACATACAGTAATCCTGCAATCAGATACTCACAAGAACCACAAATAAATGCAAATCAAACCCAGGGCTTTAACAGATTATAGGAAATGCAAAGGAGAGTCAGTAGAATGCACCAGATCCCAGCAAAGAGAGCACAAAGATGTTTCACTGAAGATCCAGGTGAGCAAAAGGGGCACCAGTCCAACCGCTGCTTCCTGAAACTAGCTTGTATCTAGAGGGCTAATTCTTACAAGAAAGCAGGCAGGCTCATGCCTCCTCTGAATGCTACCATTCTGCACAGCCTGCAAGATGGGATGAATCAAAGTTCTATCATCTTCCTCCAAGATGCCCTTATGCAAGATTGGGAGGGTTCAGCTCAGAACTTGGCTACAACAGACAATTTGAAGTTTCAGGAGAAAAAAAAACAACAGCTACAAACAAAAACAGAACAGACGGATAGGCTGTCAGTGAAGAGAAGAAACTGAAGTCCTTGTGAGTTTGCTTTGACAGGCAGCAGGGAGGACTGAGACAGAGAAGAAGATGACAGAAGAGAAATAACATCCATCTACCCAATTCAGCAATAAAGCTTTTACCAGAAAAAAAAAAATCTCAAGCATTTCTGAAGAGTGGCTGCTTCATCTTCTTCTGAGCTCCTCGTCTGTTGTTCTCCCTCTCCAGCTGACATTAAAACTTCTGCTGAAAAAGATACCACGCTTCCCTGCATCCATCACTGCTGGCTAAAGGAATACTCCAGAAAGCAAACAGCAATAGTGGAAGACAGCAAGTGCAATTACTTTTGTCTTCTTTCAGACAGTGCTGGATAGCACACACCCCACACAGGCAACCTGGGTGGGTGCTTTTTCCTTCAGAGCACACCCAACATACAACTGGCACCGCTTAATTTGGCAGGCAGCCTCTCTCCAGGCTCACGGGGCCACCTTCGGCAGCAACAGATACTTTTCAGACTCGTTCAGTCCTTGCAGGCTCTGCTGGCATTGCCAGGAAAGCCCAAGCATGCCAGCAGCAGCAACACTCCAGCAACAACCCCGCTTCACACAAAGACTGGCACTGAAGGGAATGGCTCCGCACACTCATTACAGCCCTCTGTCAGCTATTCCCTCTGCCCTTATATGGGAACATCCCGTGGCCCCACTGGGAATATGATGCTGTTGGTAGACATGAAAGGTAAGGCAATACCTGAGCTGTCAGCAGGCGAGGGCATAATTTTTCTGTTCTGAAAAGCAAGCAGAGTCTTGGAGCCTGAACACTTTACAGTACTCACATAGGAGAAAGTAGAGATTAAATGTGTCAACTGCTGACAGTCTGCACCCACCTTTCTCAAGAGAGTTATGCTGGTGATTTTAATCTTATTAAATATTGTTAATCGTATTACTAACCTAACTCTTTTCACATGTTGGAAGAAATTTAAAGAGAAAATTCCATATATGACCATGCTATGGTAAATGCGTGCTGGCCAAATCTCAATTCAGGGCAAGTCCCTGGCTTGCAAATTCCAGTTCAGCTGCACACAGGTGTGGATGAGCATGGAAATAATCCGCTCAGCATCAGACTATTGACAAGTCATCTTCCCTGCCAGATTCACCTCTGTCCATAACTTGTTTGCTTTCTTCTCCTGTGATTCTGCTAGGCATTCCTGGCCTCTCAAAGTGACCCTATTAAAACCTGTGAAATTCCATGCCCCGTTTGTAACAAGGGGAAACACCAATTTCCCCATTAGGATGCAAAACCACATAGTACAACAGCTGGGTGCATCAGCTTCCCCCTGAATTGGGGAGCATGCTTCTATCACTGGCTTAGCTCCCTGACGTCACACAAACATCATTAATATAAGTCATCGATTTCTGCATTTCATACACAAGGCAGAACACTTCTGTGATCCCCATTCAAAAAGTAAGGTCACAAATGAGCAGATCACATTCAGCCTTGCACAGAATAGAGCACTTGTTTAAGTAAAATACTGACCCCGCTGTTTTACAACACTCAGGGTTGTTGCCCCTTCCTCTTTGTAACTGCAGCAGCACTCCACATACTCTCCCAGGACTACTCCTGTTCCAGACTGTTGCCCTGAGAATAAAGCAACAGTCGCAGAAAGTTTAGATTTAAGAAAAGAAAGATCTCAAATTGCAACTCCTGGAACAGAAAACACACCTGCTCAGAAGGGTCCAAACACTTGCTGCAAACTCTTTCAAAAGGAATGTGCTCAAGGTGGAAAACGAGATCTCCAGACTAACAGGAATTACCCAGTCAGTGCTCTCCGAGCCGGGGGGCGAGGGCCGGGCAGCCCTTCCAGCGCGGCCGCACGGACTGCCCGACCCTCAGCCCGGTGCCACCTCCCCTCGAGCCCTGCCCAGGTCGCGGGGGGCTCGCCCGGTCCCACTGCCCCCCGCATCCCGGCAGCGCTCCCGCCGGCCGAGCGGCTCGCCAGCCCCGCCGCCCGCTCCTCCGG
>VZTX01012634.1:91196-102767 GCA_013400915.1 Pardalotus punctatus
AGCCGCCCTCTCTCCTGAGGCCCCGCCCCCAAGGCAGCCCTGCCCCTCAGGATCCGGCTGCCCCCCCCAGGCGCGCGGCCGGCGGCGAGACCCCATTGGCTGGCGCGGGAAGGGGGGCGTGGCCAGCCGCCCCCTCCGCGCCCGGGCCGTGCCCGGGATCCCCATCCCGGAGGGGCGGCCGCGGACCGGGGGCTTCTGTCGCTCGGGACAACGAGCCTCTGCCTTTCCCGAGCAAGGCCCGGCCAAAGCGGCTGTTCTGGACGTTGCCGCCAAAACGAGTGCCGGCTGCCGGCCGGTCCGAGGGCACCGCGCTGCGCCAGAGGGGTCCGCGGCGCCGCTGGTGAGAGCTGGGCTCAAAGCTGTGTATTTTGCAAGAACTCGCAGCATTTCTCTTGTCTGTGCGTTTGTAGCGATGTAACTTTGCAGTTGGGCTCGGCAAGCCTTTGTGCTCTTCTGTCCTCAGGCAAGAGGCGCGAGTGAGTGGGAAGCTGCAGGGGCACAGGGAGAAAACCTGACAGCAAACCCCGTTTGTGTCCCCGTACACACACGGCATCGGGAGGCTTAGGCACAGCCCAGCTCCCGTTTGCAGCTTATGTGGGAACCAGAACATTAGCGAGATTGAAGAATGTGACAAAAGCATAGTTATCTCCAGTTGCAAAACAGCGAAGAACATACCATTCCAGCTGAAAGTCGGTGGAGACAAAAGCACCATAAAGCAGAAGCGCCTGAAGTGATATGTGTAATATAAACTGACTGCTGGTTTTGTGATTTTTATTCCTGTGAAGCTGGAAGCTCCAGTTATGAGCAGAACTGAGGCTGGTGCTCTGTGTAAGAGACAAAGGCATTTCTTCCCACTGAGAACTGACTGCATAAAATGCTCTCTCTGAATTAGGGGTAAGTTCTGTCAGTAACAGCTCTACAGAGGGACAGAATTAATGCTCCCTTTTTTCTCTCTCACACTGTAACTTCTGTGTTCCCCAGATGTGCTGTGTTCTGCTGTGTTGTTGATCAGCGAATATACAGTTAGTCTAACAACTGACTCGCTATACATGCAGTGACTGACTGTAAGTACTGGTCGTTTGCCTACTGAGCTGACTGCCAGATGTTTGGCAGTCCCAGACAAAAGATGGAGTTATGCCTTAAGCACCCACCCACAAATTCTGTGTGGAGAAAAGAAAACATCTCTGAGGACATGAAGAAGTGATGCAGGAGCTGTAGGTAAAAGCAAACTGAGGAACAGTGCAATGGCCTGGGTTGTGCAAAGTACAGAATTTGCCTTATGCCCATCACTTCTCCTTTTTGGCTACAGATGAAGCTACAGATCTGCACTGAAGACATAAAGCTGCTCTGAAAGTCTGAATCAGGCTTTCCTCCCACATGCATTTCTGACATTTCAGAGGGACATGGTACAAATCCCATGTCCAGAAGTATCGTTAAACATCCACTGTCTTTGTTACAATACATCAGTCTCTCATACTCCCACCCCCAGCACCCAAATTTTATGAAGGAAAAAATATGTCTGAAATTTTAGAGATGATGAACAGTCCCCAGGATCTGGCTGCATGACCACAGTCTCCCAAAAGAAGGATTATTTCGGAGGCAACTGCTGGCTGCCTCTCTGGATCTTTGCTCCTTGGCCCTTCGTTATGCTGAAGAATTCTTGGGGCCTGCTGTATGCAGTGCCCATGAGGACTTCCACGAGGAGATCCCTTACTTTTTCTTCTCCCTACACAGAAAAAGCCATCCTATTACCACACCCCACTCACTAAATCGCTCTTCTGCTTAGAGCTCAATAAATTATCATCTCTCTAATCAGAGACATTTTAACTGCACTCAAATTGCATCCACCAAAATCCAGTTTTGGTGACTAAGAGCATTTGAAGAAAAAAAAAAATCCTAACTTTTCTTTGCTCCAACCCATTTCTGACTCAAAACACTAATCCCCTTTGTGCTTTTCCTCCAGAGCCAGTCCCAACCTGCAGCCCCTTCTGTCTGGTAAAAAACATCTGCAAGCTTCACTTATAAAACAGCAAAAAACCCCATGAGAGCACATTTGAAAGGAGAAGCTTTTCCTTCTGTCCTGTGGCAGGGTTGGTGCAGGGAACTGGCTGCAGGGCATGCCTTGGGAGCAGGGCAAGGAGTGCTTCTGTGCACTTCAGGGATGTTATAGTGTCCCCCTCCCACCCCTCTAACAGCCTTCCTGTGTGACAAGGACTTTATAAAACCACTGTGGGATCAACCATTCCCCCTACCGGGAGGAGTTTTTATTGGTCTGCACAAAAATTTTGCAGTTCTTAGAAAAAACTCGAACAAACCAATCAAACCCTAGAGAAAAAGCTAATTCTCAAACATTACACAGCTGAAAATGATGTCACACAAAGAACAAACATATTTGAGGGACAAATTTAAACAGTTTTTGATTTCCATTTGTTCAGAAGGTTTGGTTTGTTGTGTTGTTTTTAGTATATGTAAATCCCTAAAGGATCCTTTTCTGTAAAAACCCTTGTTAATGTCTGGTTCTAAGCAGGTTAGCTAAGTTTCTTACATAACTATTATGATAATCACAAGGCTAGCAGCTGCTTATGCTCCTTTTGATTTCCTTCTTACTCTTCCTCCCCTCCAAGCAGGGGATGAGACGAGTTAAGAAAGTCACAAGGGATATGTGAATACTGTCTGTAGCTTCTGGGAATGAAGTGTATTTAGAGCAGTAATTCAGGGACCAACAGAAGGTAACTACATCTACCCTACTTCATATCTGGCTCCATTCCTTTCAAGCTTTCCGTTTGTCAGTACTTTTATAAACAGCATTAAGGTTTTTGTTATGTCCATCTGGGCACCTACAGCTCTGCTGGCAGCAGTCTGTTGATGTTTAAGAATCTGATTTTGAATACAAAAAGTACCCAGCACCCCAGAACTTGCAGGAGTAGAACACGCCTATTTGCATAGGTTTGCTTTTCTCCCTGCAGAGCACAGCAAAACAAGCTTGGGATGCTTGTGGCAATCCCTTTATCTTGGAGCTCTGCTGCTGTATTTAAGCTCAGACCTTCTCAGATTACCCAATTGTCAAGCACCAGAAATTTCACTTCTCTTTGTTTTATGTGGAAGGTCACGAATGTAACTTGCTAGCAAAAATCTGGCAATAAAGTACAGTGCTAAATATATTATGGACAAATCCAGCATTGTTCCCCTTTTCCTAGCTCACGAACTTCACTCCTACTGCAAATCTCAGCCCGGTTTCTGAGGTAAACAGGACATCTCTACCACTCCTGTGCTCCACAAAGAGGAAAGTATTTGTTTTTAGAAGGTACACTCTGAAAGGAACTGTTTTTTCCAAACAAACAGACACAAAGAGATCAACAGGAGCACCTGCAATTTCCGACCAGGATCCTAGAATGTTGGAACATTCAAAACTCAGGCATAAATAAATAAATAAATATCCTGTGACACTACAGCTAACTGCTTTTCTCCTGTCCTCTTAAGCAACATTTTCTAGTTCTCTCATGAGTAGAAGGAATGGCAACTTTCTCTTCAGAATGCACCTACTGTTAGAAGTCTGCAGTGACCTCATTCAAAGTCATTTCCATAGCCACGAGCTGTTTGCTTTTGAGTTACTGGTGGTTTCTCAAGGAGCAGTAAGAACTCAAAATAGCTTAGCATGGGCCAAGCTCAGGCCACTGCCACCCATTTTTCTATACTTAATGTCTATCAAAGGACTTCCTGTTGCTCTTACCAGGTTCTCTCTCTAACTCAGCTTCTGTGTCTTGCCAGACAGAGGAATTAATCTGAAGGAGCACTGGCTTCCTCTGACCTATACACAGTACACAGGCCAGTCCCTGGCCTCACTAGATCTGTACATGATATTGCAACCACCATCTGCCTTGGATGAGCATTTGGGACAAAGGGCTGGCTGAGCCATCCTGCCCAGAGGGGTCTTTGCTCACAGAAAGAGCAAGGATTCAAGTCTCAAAAGGCCTTAGCAAGCAGAGAGACCTCATTCCAAAAGTGAAACTCAACTATCTATTATAAACCTTTTTAATAACCCAAAGGTATGCAATAGAACACCAGAATGCCTGTTTTTTTTTGTTTTTTTTTTTTAACTAGAATAGACCTGAAGAGCACAGGCAACAAAGTATTCACTTATTCCTGGCTGAATCATCAGGAAACATTCACTGGGGTGTCATGTGCTCGTGCAAATCACTGCTGCAAATGTACCTGAACTGAGGTGAGTGCCCAGGTAAACACCCCCTGTACAGCTACGCTGGTTTTGTTTAAACTCGTGCATTTTTCTGCCCGTGTTACCATGACAAAGGTTTAGCACAAAGTACTAAACAGATTATACATGAAGTCCATGTTATAGCATCTTCCTGGATATTGCCTTCAGCCAGCTCAGGTACAGCTGCCACTGCTGCAGCCACACCTTCTGGCTTTGGGGTGCACATACAGTGCAGTGCCAAACTACACATTTAGATCGTTGCCACAATGGAGTGATGATTAATCCAGGATTGAGGGAATACACAAATCTTCTCTCCTAATTATTATATAGTCACAGTTAATTACAAGGGTTTTTTCCTAATTGAAATTATTCTGCTGTCACTTCACATAGGAGGATTTAGCAAGGAGGAGCAGAACTAAGCAAGCCATGGTAATCACTTGTAACACAGAGCTCTGCCAGCTGCACACAGAATCTGTTCCTGAGTCTTCAAAACTCCCTGCAAAGGACGAGGTCCAGTTATTTTCATCTTGATACATTTCACACCTTCTATCTCTTCTCAAATTTCAGGTTGTGTATTTCAAACCATCATTTATCGCAGATTTGTTTGCTACTATTCACTGACTGTTCATACAGTCCTTGACTGATGTTTTCTTCCTGTAACTCTGTGTAGAGTTAAAGCTACAGACTAACATAATACTCTCTTTAAATGGGTAGAAAGCAGGTCTCTTTAGAGCAATAAACAGCCCTTGGTTTCGTATTCTCATTTATTATATATGAGTTTATCTTCAGACCTCTACTCGTTTTTGATGCCGCCAAATACAATACAGTAAGTACTGCCCTGATTTTCAAGTTTGGCTGCCTAACAGTCAGCATTAAAAAAACATGCTGATTTATATTTGATATCACATGTTCAGTGATATCAAATAACAAATTCAGTCACATAGTAAGAGGGGCCAACTTTATATGTAGTTAAACTGAAGAAAAAAACCCCAAACCAGAACAAAATTCTCAGTGACTAGTGTGGCAAATTACAAATAGGACCACTGTACTAGTGCTTCCCCTTAACTACACATTTATCCCTGACTTTCATCAAGCTCCTGCAAGAAATTCAACTTGAAAAATACTTGCAAAATGATAAAATGAAATATTATAAACTTGAAAAATCCTATTGATCTGTATGCTCACTTCTTGACAGAGCTAAGTGTATGGGAATTTTTATCTCAGTTCTCAAGCCAGCAGATCAAACTTCTTCCCTGACAAATGCTTGTTACTCACTTCACACTTCAAATAATTAATGTGTAAATCAGCAGTGGCGCTTCCCAAAACCACCTTTGGCAACCTTCATCTCACTTGCAGGTAGTGAATCACCAAAGATCATTCCTAACTCTGTTTCTTTATTCTGTCATTAGCACACAGTGATACCAAAACAAGTGGGTGCCTCGTATTGCCCCTGTCCCAAAGATCTTGCAGTCTTAGGAGCTTATAATTAAAACCCCAAACTTTCTGAAAACAGGAAAACATCCCACCACAGCAGAGTGTGTACCTGACAGGATTCATTCCAAGTTGCTTCCACAAAGGCAATACAGCATGAAGAGAGCATGCCGCTCCTTTGTCTGCAAAGGTCCCACAGAAGTGCTCGTGAAGCAGGAGTTCCACGTTGGATTTGCCTATCTGCTGCCATCACAGGGAGAAAACTGTTTCTTATCTGAGCCATACCAGAAACCTTGTGTGAGGCCACACAGATACTGGTGTTTAGCTGTTCAGACAAGCGTTTTGCCTCAATCAGCCAATTTTCATCCTTCCAGGGAAAACAGGCAGCTGGACCTTACACTTCTTTCCAAATATTATTTTGGAGTAGTTTGTGTTTATTACTGCTAATGTACTGGCTTAAAAGCACCTGCTCTAGAACAGCATTTCAATTTCCAGACGGGACAAAATTAGAAAAAAAACCCAACCCAAATCTGGAGAAAGTTCCAACGAGATACTAGGAAGGATAAGAAAGTGATTGCTCCATAGATGATTACTAAAACCACAAAATACCTCGGGAATGACGGGTTAAGGAGTCTGCAGAGAAAGCATAATTGGCTTATGTTGTCAGAAGAAACATGATCATACTTCATACAGCTCCGTATCTGAGCCCTTTTCCTCTTTCCCTGCCTGCAAGCCTTGAAGGACATGGAGCTATCAGCAACAAAGAGTTGAAGCTTCAGAAATGCTTTCAGATACTTCATGACAAATCACCCTAGGAGGAAGTTACCACATGTAATTTCAATGTATTTTAAATTCATGTTTAGTAAAATGACTCGTAATATTTTGTGCATGAACAAATAGAGGATTATACATGAAGCCCTTAGATCAATGACAGAGCAAAGGAGTAATTTGAACAGGAAATCACAAATCACAAAAGAGTGAAAATCACTGTGTATCATGTCTGGTATATCATGTCCATCCTGTGGTGCTGTCACTCGGTCCAGCAGCGGCCACAGTGTGGGGCAGTGAAGATGTAATAGAACCGCATGGTGTCCTGGGGGTGGAGGAAGGAGGTGACAGGGGGACACTGATGGCGCTGGGGAGGGGACACACAGGACTTGGGGGTGTCACCTCAGCTCAGTTCTGGCACTATGCAGCTGGAAGAAGCCTCCTTGTGCCCACAGGTGGGGAAGAGGGGAACAGCATGGATGGAGTGTCATCATCAGTCCATGGGTCGAACTCAAAACCTCTCTGTCCCAGCAATAGACGTGTCTGAACCCCAGAATCTCAAGGGGTTTAGGAGGTGGCTGGGGGCTGCAGGGAGTGGCTCGGGGCTGGGTGAGGGGATCTGTGGGTCAGGGTACCCTGGGGTTGTACCTGATTACACTACCAGGGCTGTCCTGGGCTACTGGGGCCACTGGGGATTCAAACTGGGGCCCAGTGGGGTGGATTAGAGCCTGATGGGGACAACTGGGACCACTGTGGGGTGATGAAGGGCACTGGGAGCAATCAGGAATACAACTTGGGGTGTGCTGGGGGCCATTTTGGGCCTTGTGGATGCAATTTGGGGCCAAGAGGGCATTTTGGGTGCTTGTCTTGATACACAAGACATTAAGAGTGAAACAGTGAATGAAACCAACAGATCAAAGTGTGGCATGTCCGTTGCTTGTTAAAAAGCACAGTGTGACAGACTTGACATGGAGCCTGCAGCGCCAATGGACTAAGGCTTTGCAAGCTTTTCAAATATACAGGAGAAGGCATAATGAGAAACACTAAGGCAGCTTTATGTGGACGTGCACTCCAGGTACCAAGAGTGCAAGTTTACCTTTATTAATCTAGTAAGTTATGGCAATTAATTAGGGATCAGTTCCCTTTCAGTAAGATATACAGTACAGGCAGAGTAATGGCAAACATAGCACACGTCAATGCAGTGCTGTAAATAGAACTTCTCTTGATTTGCGTTTCCAGTCTCTGCTCGGTATCACACAATTCCAAAATCACATCTCTCACAGCAGCAGCCTGGCCTTTGCCCTCCCCTGAAGGCCTTGGCATCACTCTTTCTGTAGGTCTGGAGTGGATGGCGTGTTTGACACTCTGCAGCTCAGACAGCACCTGTGTGATACTTTCCTGCAGACTGTTAAACTGCTGTTGTAAACTCCCTAGGCATGAACTGACTTGTTTAATGTAGTTTAGCTGTTCATTTAAAGGCATTAAAAGAGAATCTATTTTTATGGAGTCATTCCTGGTTTCTCTAGGCAACAAAGCCCCTTCTTTCACTCCCCGTGATGCTGTTGTTTGCAGCATGCTTTTTAGGTCTTCTATGACATCACTGAGATCTTTCTGCTGTGAGTAATGGCTGGAGGCCTGTTCTTTGATGGCTTCTTGTAAATTTATTGGGCCCTTCTGTGCTTCAAGCACCAAGACTTTCAATTCTTGAAGCCTTACTCGATTAACATAGGTGGAACCAAGAACACCTATAATGGCTCCCAGTACAGAGCCAATAATAGACCAGTTCTTCGTTTTTTCAGCTCTTGTGCGCTCTTTCTCGTGGCTTTCCCTGACAGCTGCAGAGAAGAGAGAGAATTTTTCTCTTTCAGATTCTTCTGCATTTAAATATGCAGCTCGGTACCTCTTCTCTTCCTGCAAGAAATACAGTGATGAAAGGAGAAGGTATTATATGAAGCTATAAAGTCTATACTAAAGGAAAAGAAACCTCCAAACCCCAAAAACCCCAGTGCCCATGAAGGAATGGAAATTGGGAACATCTACTAGCTCTGTTTCAGAAATTCCCTTGAATGAGCGATTTTCTTTATTAAACCTACTTAAGTCAATGAGACACCATTTTAAGTCAAAACTGGGAAATGGAGAAGGTTGTCAGGAATCACAGCTGAAGATCCTGTCCACAAGAATCTGCCACATGATGACAGAAAACAGGTATGAGTAAGCAAGGTCTTTCACTCCCCATAATGTTCATTGTTTCAACCCTGCTTACTTCTCCAGACACCAGCATAAGGGAGCTGAGAGAATCATGGATTAACTAGAGCAGAGTTTCTCTCATCCCATGGAAGGTTAATTCATGGAACGGCAGCTTTTTCTTGACTACTCATGTACAGGTCACCACTAGAACAATTAATTTTCCAGGCTCATTGTCTTCAGTTCTATTCTCCAAATTTACTACCCTGTTTTAGCATTAACATATACAATTTGCATTGGGTATCAAACCATTGGTAATAACTAAAACAAGTATCCTAAGAAATTAACTCTGATCACTTATTCCAGAACTGAACTGCACCTACAAACACAATCACTAGTGAAGGAAACAAAAGACATAAATTTTCAACATATTTGCTAATGCTTAAGTACCAACAAATTACCTGCAGCAACCTGTGTTCCAGAGTAGCCAGTTCTAAATACTGGGTGTCATCCCGAGAGACCCTGTCTAAGCGATCCCGAATTTCCTTCAGCTTAATCTGTTGGGCTTCTACATTTTCACGAGCCTCTCGCACTATCCCTCGAGCTATCATAAAGACATTTTCTGCCTGAGAAGAAAGAGCATTTGTTTTAGAGACTTATTACCATACAGACCTAAACTACTAATTATGCAATTTTCTTTTTGGGTGAGGGGTAAGAAAAAAAAAAACAACAAAACAAGCCATACTCTGTTTGAATCCAAGTGGTAAGCTCTATTTATGACATGCATAGCCTAGAACATATTCACAGCACCTGTACAGACAGCCAAAGCAGAAAAAGACCTAATTCTCTTTGGAGAATCTTTTCTGCCTCACAGCCAGTGCTTATGCTTCATACAGCTTAACTCATAATTTTTAAAATTCCACATTATCTCCATGTTTACCTCTGTCACTTTTCCCTGAGCCTCTCGAACTTCATTAATTCCAACAAATTCTTCATATCTGTCCCACCAATTCCTGCATGTTGCAGACACTTTGTGGAGGGAGTTTTTCCCCATAACAGTCCCCGATTCTGTGATTCGATGAAGGAGACCCATGGCCATTTCCATGGCAGATTTGGCTTCGGGTCGCTTGGGTGCTGATGGGCAGTAAGTCCTCACCACGTGTAAATTCACTTTTGGACTCCACTTCATCAATGAATGGTGATACTGCAGACCACAGGACACTGAGGACACACTTGATTTATATTTCATAGGCCCCATGCCTTGAATTTAATCACTAAATAAAAGTGCTACAAGGAAGAAGAAAAAGAGAAGTTATTGAAGTATGGCTGATTCATAGCTCTTCAACTACATGTGTGCCAAAAACAATCAATTCAACAGTGGCGAATTGCTATTTTTATACCACTGCTTACCTACAGAACTTTCCACAATTTTCAACAAAGTGCAGCTGTGCCACAGATTCCTGATCTTCTGTTAGGAAGTATTCCCACCATGCTTCATGCTTTTTGATTACTAATTCACCCACGGCGTGAACAGCGATCATGTGCAGATTCAGTAACAGCAGGAATAACTTCAGAGATGTTAAGTGCTTCAGCACAGCAGTGATTGAACGACGTGGTTTGCGTCACAGGTACTCACAACTCTGCAAAAGAAATGGAAAGAAGGCAGAGAGGGGACAAAATCTTGATAAGAAAAGAAATGTGGCTTGATCATTCCCTTTATCTTACACTGCACAGATACAGAAAGTGTTGAAGGATGCAAAGACAAAAACGTGAAGGACAGAGGAAAAAACCAGAAATTATGAACTGAACACAAGTATTCCCACGAGACTGCCTACAAAAGCAATAAATCAGGAAGAGCTACAAGCATGGAAAAATCTCAGGCAGTGAACGCACAGCATTCTAACACACAGGGCTGCATTTTAAAATGAGCTTAAAATTCTTGCATACCCTGCAAAAGCAGGCTGCTAGTTATGGTCTATTGTCTACAGATTTTAAATATGATCTTAATGTTCTACTAAGGCACATTATTCTAAAAACTGGAAACAGGAGAACTATTCAGTAAGGTTTTATATGAAATTTGCATATGACTATGTTAGGTTTTGACTAATACAATATGAAAACACGAATTATTGAAAAAACTTGATAGATGCTAAATAGTATTTTTAATTATTTTAAGAGCTTTCCTTGTTAATTTTAGGCGGCTAATACATGCATCTCCACAAAAAAGGATTGTACCAGCTGGAAAAATTCTGAACACAGGACGTTCATTCCTGGTACACTATTTCTAACAACTAATAATAACACCCAAGTGGCATTATGAAAATCTTAGCAGTTGTTTTATATGCATAACATGGAAGATCAAACCCACAAGAACATGGAAATGAAGGAAGTTCTCTCTCCTTCCAGCATCAATCACACATCCACTGTTAACAGCAGTGTTGAACACCTACTCTACACTGCAGACCACACAAACAGCAGCTCAATTTTGTCTGTCCCAGACTGCAAAATTCCCCTCTCTTAACTGCATTACTACCTGAAGAGTTTAACCAAATATTCGGGCTACAGGAATAGCGAAAAAAAAAAGAGAGAAAGTTGAAATTTTCAGAAGCTCTCCTATGCAGACAGTCACAGACTGTGAAGAACGTGATCTCAGAGGACACAAGAAAGTTGTGAACGCTTAATCTGAGATGACGTGCCTGGTTCCCCTCTTGCTTCCCTTGCAAGAAACGTTTCCTGCGCCCGCAGTCAGACAAACACACTCCCAAAAGCCGCCGCACACACAGAGCCGGTGGCGAGCGGGGCTCGTTCCCGGTCCCGGCCGGCGCAGCGCTCCCGTGCCGTGGCCAAACGCAACCCGGCGCTCCCGCGGCGCCACCGCGCACCCACATCGCACGAACGGCCCCTTCCCTGCCCGGGGGCCCTTTCACCCCCCCGGCCGAGCCGCCGCTCCCCTCCCTCCCTCCCGGCCGGCCCCG
>VZTX01012635.1:313-27132 GCA_013400915.1 Pardalotus punctatus
GGATGGGATACAGGGATGGGATACAGAGATGGGATGGGATGGGATGGGATACAGGGATGGGATGGGGAGGAGCAGGGGGATCTGCCCCGGCTGCTCCTGCAGGTGACAGGGACATTTCTCTGCTTGGCAGCACAGGGCTTTCCCTGTCCTTCCAGGAGAGGAGCGAGGAGCTCAGCACTGGAGATCCTGGCTCCAAAGCTGGGACAGAAACAGCGGAGGGAACCTCAGAGCGCTGTGCTGTGTCCCAGGTGTGTCCCATGGCACCTGTGCAGGGAACAGTTACCCCAACCACCACCCCGGTGCATCCCAGCAGAGTGACTCGACATTCCCGCTCCCCGCTCAGGTGCAAATCCCAAATCGCAAATCCCAAATCCCTGCTTGCTGGGTGCAAACCAAGCGCCTGCATTGCAGCAGCAGCAGCCCACAGCATCGTCAGCCATGGAAATTCGCCATCCAAGTTCTTGTCCCACAGGAATGCCTTGGACACGGTTCCCGGTCTAACGGGAAGCAAAAGCCTTGGCAGCAGAAAAGAAAATGCAGGAGTGGCCCAGGCGACGGCTGCTGTTTAAAGGAAAGGATTTTACCCCAAGAGCACGTGGCAGCTCCAAATCCCCTTCATCCCCACGGCATTATTTATTCATATTCCCATTGTACAGACTGGGGGCTCGGACCAGACGCCATCGATCGCTCCCGCTCGGAGAGCACGAGAAAGGGAACCTGTGCTGCAGGGCCGGGCTGGGAAGGGAGGGAAGCACGGCAGCAGGGCTTGCAGAGCAGGATGTGGGAATCCAGGGAGGAACATCCCACGGGGCAGGGCAGGGCATGGGTCCCCATGGCATCACCAGCATGAGGGACAGCACAGGAGCTGCCGTGGGACTGGCATCACGTCAGCCTCCAGGAGCCCTCGGAATCCGGGATGTGCCACCACCCTGGAGTGCCCCATCACCCCCTCAGCTCCAGAGGAGAAAGGGAGGATCAGGAGGGACCTGCTGGCTCTCCCCAGCTCCCTGACAGGAGGGGGCAGCCAGGGGGATCAGGCTCTGCTGTTCCCCAAGGCAAGGACGTGCCCTTGGATGGTTCTGGCCTCCCCTCCCGGTGGGGAGCAGGCTGTGCCCGTGGCTCCCGCCCTGCCCGGAGCACAGGGGGATGATGCTCTTTGTGGTTACACACAGCGGGGAGCTGGCGTTTTTAAGGGAAAAATAACTGCCTTTCCCATTCAATTAAACGTAACTGAAGGCTTTGGAAAAGCCAGTGGGCTCCATTTATGGCTCTGGGATGGCAGGAGGGCAAGGTTTGGATAACCAAATCGTGCTGGGAGCCCATTTGGGGAGAGCTGTTTGTTCAGCACATCGGCTGCTTCTGTGGCGTGAGCCAGTAACACTCAGAGCCCGCGTTTTCCAGAGCAAAGGACTCCGGGTGCTGCTGTCCAGGGATGCAGGACAGCGGCTGGAGCAGAGACATGAGGAAGGCAGGGCGAGGACAGCAAGGACACTGCGTGGTTATGCTCCATCCCCGCTGGATTTGGGACCTTTAGGGCCCCTGCACACAGGGATGAGGGACAGGGACGACTTCCTTCTCCCTCTGGATGCACACCCAGGGAGCTGCTGCAGGGACATCTGATCCCAAGAGCAGTCCCCCACAGCCTCCTCCTCCATCCTCCATCCTCCATCCTCCATCCTCCATCCTCCATCCTCCATCCTCCATCCATCCCTGCTGCTGGATGCTCCGAGGCCCAGCCCGTGCCTGGCTGCATCCCTCGCTCCCCGCCCACACCCCCGGATGGATGTGGGAACAGCAGCGCCTGGAGAAGGTCCATCTTTCACCTCCAAATCGCTGCCACAGAGCCTGGAGAGGGGGTTTCAGCTGTTCCAAAATCCATCTCCCAGCTCATTATTATGCCGGGCAATTTTTCATTCATCGGGAATCTACGGCAGCATTTTAATGCGAGAAGCTCCCTGCTCTGTTTCTCTTCCCCTGAAGAAAAATAGCTTAATTTCTGCAGTTTGATAGATTTTCCTGAGCCTTCAAAAGGTAGAGAAAGACTCTTGAAAATCGGTCGTTGAACTATCCACAGGCATTTTATAATGGCCGTAAATAGGCCTGGACTGAATAGCTCTCCAGGCATCAGCCTGAATGGTGTCCTTGACACTGTTATTATTATCCCCACGGAGAAAAAAAGGGAAAAAAGAAAGGGAAAGAAAGTCTGGGAGCCTCTCCACACTGCAGTTGGTGTGTCTCTAGGCTGGGAGAGCTAAATTCCCCCCTCCACATCTACACCCCTGGAGATGTTGGTTTTTACTTCCCAGAATTGTCATACATTTTGTGGAATTTCCTGCATAAAAAAAAAATCTACGAACTTGAGAAATTTTGAAAACTCCGGAGCAAATGAAGTACAAGTTTGGGGGAATTTATTTTCTGCCTTTTCTCCCCTTTGCCCACCTAAGTCTGTGGTTGCTTTCCATTAAGGAATGACTTTTCTAACTTCCATGCTGTCGTGTCCCGCTGCTCTTTGCTGAGGAGCAAAGTTTTGGGGGGGTTATTTTTCAGATTAATCATTGACAGCACCCCAACACATCACCACAGAGCAGCTCGAGAGGTTTCCAGCTCCAAACCCCATCTGGACCCTCCACCACTGCATATTCCAACACCTCCACTAAACCTGTCCTTTACACCTTAGATCCTGGGGGATTACGTCACCAGAGACGCTGCAGAAAAGCTTGAGGTTCATCAGCAAGAACAATTTTCTCAGCTTAAATAAGGTGCTTTCATTGCTTGAAAGCCACTCTGATTTTTCCAGCCCCCTCACAAGGCAAAAATAGCACGTCCTAGAAATGTCACGAGCGTATGGATTTCTCCCTATGGAAAACGAGCACAGCGATCAGCCACAGAACCCTCCCCGTGTGCTGATGCTCTGCCAGGGTGTGGGCTGAGCTGAAAGGCAGAGAATTCCAGGTTTTGGGGTGGAAGGGCCTTAAAGCCCAGCCCTGCCGTGGCAGGGACACTTCCCACTGTCCCAGGGTGATCTGAGCCCTGTCCAGCCTGGCCTTGGGCGCTGCCAGGGATCCAGGGGCATGGCTCTGCCAGCCCAGCTCCATCCCTCGGCATCCTGGGGATGCCCTGGCTCCCTGTGTGTGCTCTTGGGGTCACAGCAGTTTATCGGGGGCTGCTTCCCCTCCCGACGCTTGGCAGAGCTGCCGCCCTTCCCGGCACCGCCAGCGCTAATTGCTGGGGCTCGTTAGCGAGCACAGCCTCCCTCCTTCCCTCGGCCGGCCCCGCTCCCCGGGGGCTCCAGGGCTGCTTTTCCTGGAAGTGTTTCCTCCCCGGGCCGCCACAGTTCCGCATCAATCCATAATTGATGCCGGGCTGGGATTTCTCGCCCCGGGCTTCGGTGCGGAAGCTCGGCCCGCATCCCGTGGGATCCCAGCCGGCCCCCCCTGCCGGTTTTAGGGGCGTGGGTGCGGCGGAGGGGGCTAGCATTCTGACATAATCTTTGAACTGGAACACTTCCCTTCAAACAAATCACATTCGCTACAAACTGGGTTTATAATAACACTTCGGACGGAAAGCTGCGCTCCGTGAGCTCCTCATCGGGACGAGCTTCGTCCCGAGCCTCCCTCCCCTAAAGGAACATCGGGACAGCCCGGAAGGTGGCTTGGGATGGATTTTCAGCCCTGCCAATCCCCTGGCTCGCTGGGAAACCTAAAAGCCCCGACCCAAACTCTGTATTTAATTCCCCCAGCCCATGCAGCGGTTACATAATTCCCAGCTCCGGGCTCGCTGCAGTAATGAGCACTCGGAGTTTTTAAGCCCTCGGTTAATTGTCTCCCTCCTCCCCACCAGTGCAGAACAGACAGAGCAGGCACGAAATGAATCCCACAAAACCACAGCTGACAGGTTTAAAAATCTATTTTCCTGCAAGGAACTACGGGAAGGACGGGTGATTAATGAAGACTATGAAGAAAAGGTTTTATCCAGCAGATTAATTCCAACGGGTGTTTAAATCCTTAGCAGAGCTGGACAAGATGCTCCGAGGAGAAGCTGGGGGGGCTCCCTGCAGTTGGCTGGGGACTCAGCATTCCAAACCAGCTGTATCCCAAGACTCCATATTCCCCCCAGCACTGGCTGCTGGCCCTTGTCCCCCTCAGGCACCGTTCGGTTGTGGCGGGTCCAAGCAGTTTGGATAGAATTGGTAAGGAATTCTACAAGTATTGATTTACCAGGAAAACCGAGTAAGCGCAATTAGGAATCGAGCTGGCCCCCACCCCGTTCTGAATAATGCTGTATTTTACAAAAAAAAAAAAAAAGGAATATTTGTTACCCTCCACGGGTGTTTTTTCCCCTGCAGAGGCAACCAAGGAGAGCAGGAGAGGGAATCTGGTGTAGATGGAGGGAGCAATTAATTATCCAAACCTCCAGTTTTTGGGAGAAGACAGGGTCCCTTCCAAGCCAAACCACTCCAGGACTCCAGGATTCCATAACCTCCCGCACAGCTCCAGGAGCAGGTGGATGGCTCTGGGAAACCGAAAACTATGGAAAATTGCCGCTGAAAGGAGCAATCACAGCGGCTGCAGCTCTTCCCATTTCCCATGGCAAAGCTTCCCCCGGGACTGTGTGCGCCTGACCCTAAACCTTCCCCATTTTCCAAGCCAATGCACTTGATGGGAACTCATCCCTGCGCTGCCCACGGCTCCCCCGCAGACCCCCGGGGTGGGACACGGCTGCTTTCGGCTCGGCCGAATCCCTGGATCCACTTCCCTGCCGCAGACTGGATTTGGGCTCTGCTTGGGTTTGCTCCCACCCCTTCCAGCTCAGCAGCCGCCCTCACCTATGGAACAGAAGCTGCTGTTATCCCCAGGAAGACAGGGATGTGTTTGTTGTAAAACAAACCCATTTCGGGGAGCAGCTCAGGAATCGGTGCCTTAGGGGTGTCTGTTCCCCCTTTTCCATGCTGTGTGAAAATCCACCAGCCCCTGTTCCCATCTACAGCCCGTCCCAGGCTGGTGGGACTGTGGGAAGGCCTGGTGCAGGAAGGACAGGTGGGAAGAGGGAGCATCCATGGGGGAATGATAAAGCTGTTCACATGGAAGAGCTGGGATATTTTCCACTCTCCCAAAGGAATTTCCCGCAGGCTCTGTGTGGAAAACACCCCAGGAGGGGCAAGAAAACCCCTCTGGCTCCCTGGGATCATCCCACTCCCCATCCTGCTCCCTCCTGCCTCCCTTCTCCTCCCTCAGAGCCACCAGCAGCACCCTTCTCTGTGTTTGTTCCCAGAATAAAGTGGATTTCAACCCAATTTCTGCCTGAATCCATTGTTTTATAAAGAAAGCTGAATTCAACCTTGCAAGTTGTGCAGATTCCAGCATCACTTCCCTCCTGGAAGCATCAGTTTCCTTTCACTGTGTTGTAAACTGTGAATAGCTCTGCAGGAGTGAGTAAATGCCTGTTTAAGGTTATTTACATCAATAAATAAATATTTACCCCTTTTTAAGCGACTCGAGTCCTTTGCAAACAGGTTTCCAATTTACAAAAATCAATTAAAATCCGATATTAGAATGCACCAGCCCACAGTGATGTTCCCGGAGATGTCACTCAGCCTCCATTCCAAGCCCCACATCAGCATTCCAAAAGCTCTGCTGCTGAAAGAGCAGAAAGTTTCACCTTTTAATTTTTCATAGCGGATTAATTTTTAATTTTCAGACATCAGAGAGCGGGGGAAGTTCCCCAGGAGCCTCTCCCGCTTCAAAGCGCGCTCCAGGCAACCGCTGGATCGAGTGTCAATTTATCACACCGGAGGCTCTGATCCAGATTTTTCCTGATTTTTTTCTTTTTTTTTTGTTCAGACAAAAGTATGGATGCTGTTGGAGTTTTCTACAAGCTGGGAACAGCCTGGACAGAAGCAAAGCCTCTTTTCCTGCCTCCTCAGCTCGCAGGTGGAGGAGCAGGAGAGGAGCTGCGGGCTGTTCCACGTGGGACCCAACTCCACAACATCGGGATATTCCATCATCCCAAACTGAGCCCGCAGCAGCAGAACCAGCCTTGTCTTGTCACAACACATCCTCCACTTAGAGCTTGGAAATATTTCCCTCCTGGCTCCCAAGGCTTGATTTCCCAAGGCTCAGCTCTGCCTGGCAGCTGAAGAAAAGGAGAAAAGGAGAGGATCCTCCAGGCACTGCCTCTGCCCCATCCCAGCCTCCAGGGAACAGAGGTTGAACACATCCACACTGCTGGGGGAAAATATTCGCTGGAAGGGGAAAATCCACACCATTCCTGTGGTGTTTGTGTTTGGAGATGGACCAGGTCATTCCTGACCTGCCCCACAGCATCCTGTGGCACAGGGGCTTCCTCTGCAGGCAGCTGGCTGCCATTCCTTAAAAACAGTGGATAGCACGGATTCCAGCCCAGAGACAGCCTGTTTATTTACTGCAATTAATTCCTTGGGGGAATTCACCTCTGCTCAAAGCCAGGCTGGGGGAACTGGGATTGTGCACCCGGAGAAGGACTTGGGACAAGGCAGGGAACGAGATGCTCCTTAACATCCTTCCAAACCATTCCAGGGCTCTGCTCTCATTCCAAAGGAAAAGGGAGAAATTCTTTAAAGAGAGACAGATTTCTGGTGCCTGGGCAACGAATCAGCAGCAGGGAATCACTGACACCCATGAAAAAACCACCACGTTTCAGTCCAGTTTTATTCCACGAGCATATTTACACCAGGAATTGGAATCCACAGAGGGCGGGGAGCGGATTTGTGGAGAAGCAGACGCTGGAACCATCACACGGTGATTTCCACCACCCCTCTCTCATCCAGCTGTCCCACCGTGCCACTTGGAAGCTGCCACGGAAGCCACAGACACCTCTACACTCACAGGGACGAGGCCAAACAGAGAGGCAGGGATGCACACGGGAAGCTCACACCGGAACAGCGGGATGGGAAATGGCCACCAGGAAAGAAAAACTTCCCAGCAGTTTGTGTTCAACATTCCTAATGCTCTGAGTTTCCTGCTTTTTAACTGAATTCTAACAGCACGTAGATATGGAGCTTCTGGGCTGCAAATCCCACCTGGGCGCTGCACAAATAACCCAAATCAGAACAAAATAAATGTGTTTTCTGTTTAGGAGCCATGGGAGAAATTAATTCCTTCATTTCTGGTCTCCAAGTACCACTTTTAGCTTAACATGTAACGTTGGCCTCAGGTGTGAGCTCTGCAGCCAAGGAAAGCTGGACAAACAGAGATACTGAAATAAAAGAGGATTTGAGAGATTTTTTTTTCTCTCTCCCATGAGCAGAAACCAGCAAATTTCACACAAAATATTCCACAGAATTAGATATGTAAGAAGGAAACACAGTCACAGCGAGTGTCACACAGGAATATTCCTACTGAAGGAAACAGTTCAGTATATCCAGTCAATAATTCACTTTTCCCATCGTTTTGATCGTTTTTCCATTCAAAATTGCTCCCCTTTGTCCTTTATTTAAATAAATACCTGCACCGGTGGCAAAAACCACCTTTCTATATATAAATACTGTTTTCTTCCGAGTTTGCCATTGCACGTGATTTTTAAATTACTTACTTACACGCGGACTGTCATTTTTCCTTCCGGCCTGGGCACAGCAGCGCTTCCAATCCTCTCGGGAACGGAGACTTCATCCCCTCGGGATCAGCCACGCCCCCCCAAATTCCAGCCCCCCATTCCCGGGCGGGTACCTGGCTCCGGGGGCATTCCGCGGTCACCGGGAGAACGTCCATGTAAACACGAGCCTTTTTGGTAAACACGGATCCTGGGAGGCTCCAGAGGGAAAAGGGGGTGGGTGATGTCCGGCGAGGAGGGTCCGGGCTCAGCCAGGCTCCTGTCACCGCGGATCGGGATGAGGTGTTCCCGATCCCGCTCTGCCGAGCGGCTCCTGGGCCGGCGCCTTCTTCCTCCTGGATGCAAGGAAAAGCTGTCAGAGACGGGATGAGCCCCTCAGATCCCGGGAGGATCCTCTCAGATCCCAGGTGAGCCCCCCGTGCCGTTCCCTTGTGCTGCCCACAGGAGCGGGGCAGAATTCCTGGTAATCCCAGCAGCCGCAGCTAGCCCATGAAGCAGAATTCCTGGTAATCCCAGCAGCCGCAGCTAGACCATGAAGCAGAATTCCTGGGAATCCCGGCATCCTCACCTAGACCATGAATCAGGATTCCTGGGAATCCCGGCATCCTCACCTACACCATGCAGCAGAATTCCCGGGAATCCCGGCATCCTCACCTAGCCCATGAAGCAGAATTCCCGGGAATCCTGGCATCCTCACCTAGCCCATGAAGCAGAATTCCTGCGAATCCTGGCATCCTCACCTAGACCATGCAGCAGAATTCCTGGGAATCCCGGCAGCCTCACCTAGCCCATGAAGCAGAATTCCTGGTAATCCCAGCAGCCTCACCTACACCATGCAGCAGAATTCCCAGGAATCCCAGCAGCCTCACCTAGACCATGAAGCAGAATGCCCAGGAATCCCGGCAGCCTCACCTAGACCATGCAGCAGAATTCCCGGGAATGCCAGCAGCCTCACCTAGCCCATGAAGCAGAATTCCCGGGAATCCCAGCATCCTACCTAGACCATGAAGCGGTGCTCCTTGCCATCGTGGGCCATGAGGATGACGTTGCGGTTGGAGGTCCAGATGAGCCGGGCCAGCCGGAGCGCGTTGTGGGAGCCGGGGGATGCCGGCTGCACCGGCGGCACCTGGTAGGTCTTGACGCAGCGGAGCTGGGGCGCCGAGTTGAGCATTCCAATGCTTCCCAGGAGAGAGGTGTTCATCTGTGGGGACAGCCCGGCTGAGCGCGGGGCTCCTCCGGAATTCCCACAGCCCCGAGAACCCCAGATCCTCAATCTGCAAGTGGGGCTGAGCTCAGGTGTCCCACCCATCCATCCCCACTTCCCACCAGGCTCTCCAAGCCCTGTCTACCCTGGCCTCAGACACTTCCCGGGATGGGCTGGGCTCTGCTCTTCGGAAAACAGGCCGAGCCCTGCCGGTGCCAGCTCCGAATTTTGAAAACCGAGATTCCCCAACCCACCGGGATACCACTCTCCGCTCCCCACACACACACGGCAACCCCAGGATTTCTGTCCCCAGGAAACCTTGGCAAACCCTGGGATATTTTATTGCTGTTGCCATGTCCTGAATCCTGAGCAGTCCGATGCTCGAGCCATCCCTTTTCCCGGCTCTCCTCGGCAGCGGAGCGGTGTCAGGGGTGTAAATCACGGCATCCGGAGCCGGGAGCGCGCCAGCCCCGCTGACATTTTCACAATTTAAATCATCTTGAGTAATAACCCTTTTAGGATGACTAATGCTCCTGATTTTCCTGCATTAATAATTGTGCCAAACGGGACACGGAAGGGAAAAATCACCAGCGCACGGGGTCACATTTGAGAACTCCATGGAGCACATTTAACTCCTTATGTTTGGGGTGGAAGGGATTTTAAGGATCATCTCATTCCACACCCCTGGGCAGGGACACTTTCCACTAGGCCAGGCTGCTCCCAGGCCCATCCAGCTGTGACCTTCTTTTCCTCGGATTTTGAGCCCGCTGAAGGAATTCAATGCATGAAATGAAGGGACAAAATCCCAATCCTGGGTCTGTTCCCGCCCTGGCACAGAGCAGGAATGTGTCCTTACCTGCCAGAAGCACAGGTGGCTGTCGGAGTTGGAATACGTGGCCAGGTAGCGGCCGTCAGGGGCAAATGCCACGGCAGTGATTGGTCCTTTATGGCCGTGGATAGTCTGGGAAGAGAGCAGAGAACAGGAATGCAGATCCATGACCTGGCCCCCCACGGAAATGCCTCACCGGGTGGGATTTGAGGATAGGCCAGCACAATTCCTTTGAAGTGTCCATAACTGAATTAAATCACCCCAGGAACAGATTCCCTGCCAACTCCAGCTTTTAAACCAAAGGAGTATTCTCAAGTCTATGAGAAATGAGTCTTTAATGGGAATTTTTAAAACATGGAAGCCCTGCACTGCCCAGCAAGCTCCTGTCCCACTGCAGTACCCCCAAAAAGCATCAAAAAGCCCAGGGCTGTACTAAATCCAAGATGCCACATGAGTTTCCCCGGGAAAATCCCATTTCCTACTGGATCAGCATTAGGAAAACCCTGTACCCATCCCTGGGTTATTAAAAATCCCGCTCAGTGTGGTGCACCTGCAATGAGCCTGATATATTAAGAACCCATGAATACATCCATTTATTCCTCGTGGAAAAGGTGAGTGAACCCCAAAATCTCTCTCTTTAATGGGATCCCCACAGTTAATTACATGATCCCACTCTTTACCACTTAACAAGCACGGAATACTTGTCAATAAAACATGTTTTGGGGTGAGACAAAGGTAGAAAATCAATAGGAGCGGCACACTTGTTGCTCTTTTTACTCCTGCAACACACTCCAAGAAGTACAAATCCTTCAGGGAATCCAGCTGCTTTGTTATTTAAAGGAAGCGCTCCTCTAATTGATGCTAATCCTTTCCAGCCAGGATTTTTGCGCTGTTCAGTTTGCGTTTTCCACGAGGAAGCGAAGCTCGTTCCAAATATTCCACGTCACCCCGCGGAGCTGCTCAGCTCTGGAGCACACGGTGGGAATTCCAGGAAAACCTGCCCAGGTTTTAATGGGAAGGGGATGCTCCTGGCAGCCCACCGGGCCTCTGTAGCACAGGACACACCCATGCTGTTCCAACAGCCTCATTCCAGCTCTGATATTTGGGGAAGTCTCCACTGAACGGCAGTTTTCCACTAAAGGTGATGTAAAAGAGAAATGCCTGGTTTTGCAGCAGTTTAATGGAAATCTCTATCAATTCACGCCAGTTTCAGTTTTTTAATAATTTAATTTAATACATGGATTAATAAAAATCTCTTCACTGTGTTACTGGGCGTGTTTAGAAAAGGCCTTTGGCCTATCCAATTAAGGTTATACTCAGTAATTACCTTTTCTCTTAGGGAAAATTTAGGGATGCAGATTTCCAGTGCCAGGTTTTCCTCCCTCACCTGCACTTGGAAATGCAGGTGTGGATTGCAGGAGAAACACCTTTAAAAGACTGTTTGAAAGAACAGCATCTTTTACTCTGTAATTAATTAAGCCAAGCCACGATTCATTCCAAATGGAATATTAAATCCTTTTCTGCCTTCCATATAAATCAAACTTTGCCAAGGCATCCAGGACTGAAATAAAATCAGCCCTGCACAATCCAATTAATGCTCAGATTCCTGGGATTTTAATTCTGGAAGGACCCAGGACCAAACATTATTGATTTCAGCCCAGGCTTTTTAAAAGCAGCTTTTGCTTTGAAATAAACCCAAAATAACTCATGTTTCTCTTTAATCTTCCGGTGCAAATGACCCAGGTTTTAGGTACAAAAATTACAAGTATTTCTGAAATACAGCTCTAAATATTTATGACGAAGCCCAAGATTTAATCAATAGAAATGGAATATTTCAAAGTCTCTCCTTATAGACCCAAATATGTTCCTAAAGGAAAAGAAGATAATTAAATAACCTGTACTGAGGAATTAACTGGGGGGCTTTGGGTCAGACACTGTACCCAGCAAGAATTTACTTGGGAAAATATGAATGTTTTCCCATCATCCCAAAATTAACAATGAGGTATCCTAAAATTCAGTAACCTGCAATCTCTCTCCATTCTTAGTGTTTAATTTGATACAAAATAGCAGAATATCAGTATCTAAGGGCAGGATTTTAAATTGTGTGTTGATAATTAGGAATCTTAAGCAAAATATTAATAACTCGGTTGGAATTTAATATTATCTCAGTGTTTAATTGGGCAAACAGAGCTTGTGCTGAGCGATGCCTTAATCCTGTTGCCTAATCCTTTTAATATTGTTATAAATTAATTACAATTGCAATTATTAACCCGAGTGGTTTATTTTGGGATAAAAACCGCCATTTGTGCTTTAATCCCGCGCGTTCGGCTCAGGGCCCGCGGGGTTGGAAGCTGGGAAAACAAAGGGCACGTTTCCAGGCGGAGCCGCCGCTCTCAGAAGCGTTTTCCAATTCCCTGTGAACCATCAATTATCTTTATCAAATCCCAGGATCTCATCTCAGCCCCTGATCGAGATGGAGCCGCGCTGGAGCAGGAGAGCGGCGCTGTCCGTGCATCGAGGCCGGAGCCGGGGAAAAGCCGGGAAAAAGGAAGGGATCAATAGTCATCACCGGATCGAGGTGCTGATGGAAGCGCCACCTTTTTTTTTTGGGAAGCTGCTGAAGTTTAACCTTTGCAGTCCCTGTGATCCGGGACTCAGGGCGGCTCTGCACAGCAGAGTGCTCCAAATCCTGCTGGAAAGCCATTCCAACAGGGAATCCCTCTGGGATTAAGATCAGAACCACCACAAACCTTGCTCCCACCACATCCCCTGAGATTCCCAACAGGGAGAACCACACTGAGCCTTAAAGTGACAACTGGTGGAACCAAGCAATCACCAGCGAGGATTTGGCTGTTTGAAGGCAAGCAGCTTCCTGTGATCCAGGGGAAAAGCGGGATGAAACCCCACACATAAAGGAAAAACCAGGATCAAACCATACATGAATCTTGTGGGGTCTCTCCAGGTGTGGAGGGGGCTCAGCATCTCCTGGGGGCTGCTCCACACACCATCCACCTGGGAAATCCTCCTGCAGAGCCCTCCCCTCCCGGCCATCCAGCCAGGAATGCCGTGCTCTCAAGGATTTCAAAAAACCTCATCACAAACCCACTGCTTCTCATGGATTCGGCAGCGATAATTACAGCTATTTATTGCCAAAATGATGATGGACTTTAGCTGGTTTTTTAAGGAATTCTGTGCTTCAGAATGGAAGTCCTGGAGGATGTGAGGGGGAAATGTGGAGGGGGAATATGGAGGGGGAATATGTGAGGAGGAATCAGTGATGGGGAATATGGAAGGGCAACATGTGAAGGGTGGGGAAAAATAGATTAAAAATGCTTGCATTTGGAATAGTCATAATACAGTCTACTAATAGAGTATATTTTATTGGGAAAAAACACATCCTAGATAAATGCTGATTTATTTTTTGTGAAAAAGGGGGATCCTTAATATCCATCACCCTGCTGATCACTCCAAGTGATTTCTCAGTCAGTTCCTACAACCACCTCCCTTTAAAACAAAACTAAAATTACCCGGAAGGGGGAAAAACCCAAAATGCTTTTCAGGATCCCAAAACCCCTCACAGAAAAGGAAATTAAAAACCTGACACAACTTTTTCAGCTACACCATCCTCAACCTACTCCATGTTTTTGAGCAGCCTGAAAAATTTGCAACTGTGAGAAATGAAGTCTAAAATCCGATTTGGAAGCAGGAATCTGTATCCAATAGATGGCGTTGCCCCGCAGTAATTTATCTGGAAAATTTTTCTATCTCATGAATAATAATTAAACCCGCAAATGACCTGCCCTAATTATCCTGCGAGTCACCCCCAGCTCCGTTTTCCACAGTTTAAGTGGAAGATTATTAAGAAAAGCAAGGAACCAAGCGCTGTGAATACCCCCCAGCACGGAGCAAATAATCCAGAATTTTTGGGGAAACAACTCCCAAACTTTCAGATCAAGAAATAATGATTGAAGTTTTCCTTACAAATCCAGCAGCTCCCAGGTTTCCCGGGGAGGAATTCCCGGCGAGTTCCTTACCTGGCACTTGCCGGTGCGGATGTCGTAGAGCGCCACGGAGCCGTGGCGAGCGCCCACAGCAATCCGGTGGCTGCGCTCGTAGTAGCTCACCATGTAGAACCTGGGGGAGCAGGGAAAAGGAAAAACTCATTTGGGATAATTAATTAAGGGCTGGGATGGAGATTTGGTTTAAAAAAAACGGATAGGTGATGTGCGACCATGGGGTCTGATCGGATTTATCTGTCAGGTTTATTTATTTGGGAATAATCAGTGGGATAATCGCCAAGTCCATGGGTGTATCTTCTTTGTGATGGAACACCTCAATAAAGCTCGAAGACAAATGGTTAAGTGACCATCCAAGACCCTGTGTGACTTCCTGTGAAAGTCAGATGGAAAGGAAGGGAAGTGGAAGGAAAAATAGGCAAACTCATCAATTTTTGATGGGCATAAAGAAAAAGGAAGAGGGAAATTCACCATCAAACACTCCCTATTCTGGTAACACCCTTGGGGTGAAGCCTGTGATACTCCTTAATACCCAGTGTGACCACGTGGCATTTACTGGAATTCCAACAGCTGCAAAATCCAAGGAATTTCAACAACTTGAAACCCAAGAGTGTCTAAATCCTTACTGCAAATTCAAATCCTTGGGGATATCACTATGCCTTATCACAGCAAACCTCTGAAAGTGCCAGCTGCATTCTGAATTATGCTGGAATTTTACAGCTTTTACAGATTTTCCTCTACCAAAATCTGCCAGAAATATCTGGGCATTAATTCCCATTTATCCTTCCCTTTATGCTTTAAGGAAAGCCACTTAAAGCATCAGGAAGGAGGAAGATCATCTCCATCAGTATCCAACCTGGCAACAGGATAACTGTTCTTTCCTTGAGACTATTCAATATTTTAATAGGTTATTAAATTAAAATGTAATGGCTGACAGGTGATTATTAGAATTTATTGGCCGGACCAGTTCAAGAGGATACCTGGGATATTTATCCACATTTAAGGATACTGGAAATGCTCCTATTTTATAAATCACCTTTTGCTCTTTGCTGTGTCACCCAGAAGATGTTTCACTCTTGATTAGCAAATATATCCTGCCGGTGATCCTATCATATTCCCACAGGAAGAGCTCACCTGCAGATGGCTGGAAAACATTCCTGAAGACCCTTTTTCTTAACTAAAGATCCTTCCAGGCAGTACATGATGATGTCCATCACCTTGGAAACAAAAATGACCATCAGTTGACAACCTGTGCTTTAGGTCATCCCATTCCAAGCCCTGCCATGGGCAGGGAAACTTTCTGATAGATCAGGCTGTTCCCAGCCATGTCCAGCCTGGCTTTGACCTTCTTTTGTCTGGGATATTTTCCCCAGCAGTGTGATTTAACACGATTTAAACTTTAAGAAATGAACTTGGCATAAAGCAAATCCTCTCCACACCCAGAGGAGGAAAGGAACTGTGCAACCGGAGTCCAGCTGACCCCGGATCCCAGGACAGAGGTGGCCTCACCTCCACCAGCAGGTCCACGACGTCCGTGGGCATCTTCTCGATGAGGATCTCGATGACCCTGAGGATCTCGCCCTTGGCCCGGGCCAGCGTGGTGGTGTGGATGTTCTGCTGGGACTGCGTGTTGGCCGCCAGCGCCGTGTGCCTGTGCACCTGTGGGAGCAGGGGTGGGAATTGTCACTGCTGGAAAAGGCCCCGAGGGTCAGCCAGACCCACCCTGAACCCAGCACCGCCACGGTCACCACCAAGTCGTGTCCGTCAGCTGAGCTCAAACCTGGGGTCCTCTCCAGGTGTGGAGGGGGCTCAGCATCTCCTGGGGGCTGCTCCACACACCATCCACCTGGGAAATCCTCCTGCAGAGCCCTCCCCTCCCGGCCATCCAGCCAGGAATGCCGTGCTCTCAAGGATTTCAAAAAACCTCATCACAAACCCACTGCTTCTCATGGATTCGGCAGCGATAATTACAGCTATTTATTGCCAAAATCATGATGGACTTTAGCTGGTTTTTTAAGGAATTCTGTGCTTCAGAACGGAATTCCTGGAGCACGTGAGGGGGAAATGTGTGAGGCAGGATATGGAAGAGGAATCAGTGAGGGGCAATATGTGAGGGGCAATAAATATGGAGGAGGACTGTGTAAGGGGAATATGGAAGAGGAATCAGTGAGGGGCAATATGTGAGGGGCAATAAATATGGAGAAGAACTGTGTGATGGGGAATAAGAAGGAGGAATGTGTTAAGGGGAATATGGATGGGGAATGTGTGAAGGGGAATATGGATGGGGAATGTGTGAAGGGGCAATATGGATGGGGAATGTGTAAAGGGCAATATGGATGGGGAATGTGTGAAGGGGAATATGGATGGGGAATGTGTGAAGGGGAATATGGATGGGGAATGTGTGAAGGGGCAATATGGATGGGGAATGTGTAAAGGGCAATATGGATGGGGAATGTGTGAAGGGGAATATGGATGGGGAATGTGTGAAGGGGAATATGGATGGGGAATGTGTGAAGGGGCAATATGGATGGGGAATGTGTAAAGGGCAATATGGATGGGGAATGTGTGAAGGGGAATATGGATGGGGAATGTGTGAAGGGGAATATGGATGGGGAATGTGTGAAGGGGCAATATGGATGGGGAATGTGTAAAGGGCAATATGGATGGGGAATGTGTGAAGGGGAATATGGATGGGGAATGTGTGAAGGGGAATATGGATGGGGAATGTGTGAAGGGGCAATATGGATGGGGAATGTGTTAAGGGGAATATGGATGGGGAATGTGTGAAGGGGAATATGGATGGGGAATGTGTGAAGGGGCAATATGGATGGGGAATGTGTGAAGGGCAATATGGATGGGGAATGTGTGAAGGGGAATATGGCAGGGGAATACAGAAGGTTGCTGCTGCCCCGTGGGATAGAATGTGAGTGCAGGGCACGGCTCCTCCCTGGAAGGGGGGACAAAGCCATGTCCAAAGTGACCCTGGCATCGCTCGGACAGGCCATGGCTGATGCACACCCCGCTCCTGGCACCGCCCCGCCCTCCTCACCCCCCAGAGCCCACGGAAAGGTCCCTTTGACCCCCCAGCCTGGCGCTCACCTCCTTGGCGATGGTGGTGATGAAGGCGGGCGGGCGGGCGGTGGCGATGAGGGACAGCGCGTGGCGAGCGGAGCGCGCCGAGTCGGCGGCCGGGCTCAGGGGCAGCCCCATTGTGATGCTAAAAGGGAGCAGCACAAAGGAGAGCAGCGTTAGAAATATAGAGTGGAAAGATTAGAACCAGCTTATAATGTCAGTTCAAGGTCACCGGGAGCACTCCGGCAGTTCCAATATAATGGACTCCCAACAAAGAGCGGTGATTAGGAGTCAGGGTGTTCCAGCATCAACCCCAAATCGAATAATTAACCATGAAGATTGAAAACAGTAAGTGCATCTGTCCAAAGTGGGCAAAAGGCCTTGTTAACAAATTATCTGGATGTGCTGAATACATATCACCCCACGGAGGGCCAGGCGAGCCCGGAGCGGCTTCCCGAGGATTTATGGTTTGGTCTTTTACAGTACTTTAAACACAGCCTGAAAAATCCCCTGGCCAGAGTAATTCTCTTTAATTCAAGGCTTCTACTTGCTATGACAAGATAAAAGCAAGAAGCAATAAGGTGGTAAGTACCCAGTAACTGCATTTAGCAAAAATAAAATTTCTACGTGCCCTGCACATGAACCAAAAAGTCCCCAAAATGTAGAAACATGGAATCACAGACTGCTTTGGGTTAGAAGAGCTCTTAAGGATCACCTATTCCACCCCCTGCCACGGCCAGGGGCACCCTTCACTATCCCAGGGTGCTCCAAGCCCTGTCCAGCCTGGCCTTGGACACTGCCAGGGATGGGGCAGCCACATATTTTTCTGGACAACCTGTGGAAGGGGTTTCTCCTTCTTCCCTGTGCTCTTTGATTTTTTTGGGAAGAGAATAGCAGGAGTTTACAAACCCAACCAGCTGATTTTCCTTTCCCATCCCTCACTGTTATTGCACAGATTAAAACTCCCACACCTGAAACCAAATAAAATCTCTGCCACAAGGTGATGTCCCCCTTGGCCTTTTCCCTGGAAAACCACATTTAAATGTAACTTCAAAACTCCTGTCCAGGTGCTCCATGAAAAAGGGATGAGCCAGGGGAAGGAGTTCTCCCACTCAGATTTTTGGAGGGGGTTCCCAAAGCCAGCAAACCCCAAGTGCCACTTTCCAAAGGCCCCGTGCTGTGCCAGCAGTGTTTTTCCTTACAGGATGCTTGGCAAAGTGTGTATTTTCCCGGAAAGCAACAGGCTTTTTGTGAATTCCTTCGCCTGGGAGGACATGGGCAGCGCTCAGCCCCACAAGGCAATGTGAATGGCACATTCCAGCCAGGACAAAAACATCCAGACCATCCCTTTCCATGGCAGGGACACCCTGTACTAGGTCAGGTTGCTCCAAGGCACAGATAAAAACGTATGGATTGATTAGAATGTGATTTGCTAATTCTGGTGTTTCAGATCGTAACGGTTTCAGAGAAGTTGTGGCTGCCCCTGGATCCCTGGAATTGTTCCAGGCCTGGAATGGATGATCCTTAGAACACCCCCTAACCCAAACCACTCCATGAACATCTGCATGAAACATAGCTTAATGCAACAGGCAAAAATACAGCCAAAAAGAATTCCTACCATCATCCAAGACAACACATCACAGCCTAAAAATGCTGGGAAAACACTCCCTACCCTCACAACTGAGCAGTTTCCCTCGGCACAGCCTAACCTTGGGGAACCGGGATGAGCTGGGCAAGCGGAGGAGTTCCGAACACCCGAGTTTTGCCTAACAGCTTGGATATTCCCTTGATTCAGCAGGGAAAAAAGAAACCCACTCGTTTTCCTGGTCAATAAATGTGATTTCTTCTTTTCTATCTAAAAGCAGAAGCTTGACATAAAAGCTCTTTGATAAAACCTCCGGGAGAGGCGCCGGCAGCTGTGTGCCGTTATTGTGTCCATGGCAAATCCGGCACAAAGCGGGAGCTCAGCGGGGCTCCGGCAGGGTGAGATCCACACTTAACCCCCTGCACACATTGTTGCTCCATTTCTTTCCATCTCCCTCCATCCTGGATCTGTCAGGAACGTAACAGGCCATTTTCAATCTAAATCTTGTTATGGATTAATAAGCAAACGCTTTCGCGCTTATTATGCAATTTATCATGAGGAAAATTGCGCCGGGCTCCTCAAGGCTCCACGCTGATCCCTTCATTTATTCCCTGCTCCATGGAGGGAGAGCCAGACTAATCTTCCTGACAGCTAAGGATGGAATCACACGAGCAAAAGGACTTGCTGAAGAACTGTGGTCACCCGGATCCTAGAAGTCAGGATTTACACAAAACGGGGATTTGGGAGGGGAAAGTGAGGTGGTGTCTCCCATCACACTGCAGGGAGTAACTGGAATTCGGACAAAAAACAATGCTAATCCAATTTGTTCATATTTCTCCTGCCAACACGTGGCAAGGATTCAGAGCTACCTTAGAATATGTCAGAACCCTCAGTGTGGACGGCTGTGGAAACACATTCCTGGGATTAAAACAGCCCAGGGCAGCTCCTTCCTGCAGGTGCCATTCAACTCTGTGTGCTGTCAGCAAATGTGTTTCACGGAATCATAGAATGGTCTGGGTTGAAAGGAACCTTAAGGATCACGCCGTGGGCAGGGACACCTCCTAATGTCCAGCCTGCCCTCGGACACTGCCAGGGATCCAGGGGCAGCCCCAGCTGCTCTGGGAATTCCGTTCCAGTGCCTCACCTCGCTCACAGCCGAGAATTCCCTTCCAACACCCGCCTAACCCTGCCCTCCATCCTCAGGCCCCTCCTCACCGCCACCCCGGGGTCCGAACCCCGTCCCGCCCGCGGGTGGGAACCCCCATCTGGAAGCCCACCGGGATTTTGGGGGTACCCACTTGGCCAGCTGCTTCTCGGCGTCGGCGCAGAGCTCCAGCAGCCCCATGAGCACGGCCGACACGTCCATGTAGGGCTCCCAGACGGTGAAGCCGCGGCCGATGAGGTCGATGGCGGTCCTGCGGATGGTGCTGTGCGCCGGGAGCCGCGCGCTGGGCGGCTGCAGCAGCAGGAAGGTCAGCGCTTTGCCTGAGGGGCAGAGCGGGGCAGGGTCAGAGTGGGGCTGCCAGGACCTGGGGGATGCCCAGAGCCCCTTCTGCTACGCCAGGCTGCTCCAAACCCCATCCCACCTCCCCTCGGACGCTCCTGGAATAAATCCACAGCCCCTCTGTGCCACTGCTGACCCCCAACACAACACCGTCACCACAGATGAAACAGCAGGAAATGGATTTGGGAGGCGACACAACAATGTGCCTACAGATTTCTGAAATATAGAGCTCAAAAGGGGAGAGAGACATCCCAAACAGCTTCAGCGATCCCAATCCAGGTTCTGCACGTTTTGGAAATACTTATTAATATTTCATTTAACAGCCTGCTTTTAAATAAAATGAATTATGTACACATAAATGGAGGAGAGCTAAGCCAAGCAACGCTTCCCAATAATTTATCATTATCTCTCCATCACTATTTATTACCCCTTAATAACGTTCCTTGTGGTAAAGATAATTACTGATTTTATCAGGTTTTTTTTGAACCATCCTCAACAAGTTGCTTGTTTTGTTTATTAAATGAGCCTCCTGCTGTTTCTAGGATTGGGAAAAGCCAACAGCCCAGTTGTCCAGTCCACCCCCAAAATTCCTCCTCGTCATGCCACAAAGGGTCAATTCGATGCCTCAAATACGAAACCTTATTATGCCTCCCCAAGCATGATTCCAATGAAAGATTCCCACCTTTTCCCTCAGAATCCTACTGCTGCCACCAGCAACAGCCGGACCAACCCCAAATCCCGGTGCCGGTGGGTCCCCGGCCGGGACATCTTTGTTTAAAGCTTTGCCTTGGCTCGAAAGGAGGAATTAATATTGACAAAAACATCCCTGCACTAATGAGTTGTTCGTTAGGGCAATAAACATGTCACATTAGAGTCAGCGCAGCAACGAGGTAATTAGCCCTGGAAAAGCTCAGCGCAGTGGGGCTGGAATACCCTGGGATGATGCTCATCCCTGGCCCTGCGGTTTTGCTGCTCCCAATTAATATTCTGCCATAAAAAGTCATTAAGGACCGAATCCAAAACTCCCTGAGACAGAAGGTCAGGTGTGGCTCACTGGACACAATTCTCCAGGCAGTTCTGGAGCTCAGGGAATGCCATTCCTATATAAACTGGCATTAAAATACAATTTTATTCCAGGTGTTTTGTTCTGCATTGGCACATTTGCTCCTTATATCACTTTATTAATACAAATGTACCCAAATACTAAAGCTTATCACTTCTTTTCACCAAAGCCCCTGGATTCCCAAAATGTCTTTCCTTGCGGAATCTCTCCGAGCACACGGCTCCAGGCAGCCTTGTTATCCCCAGTTTGCCAATGGATTTTAAAAAATGAAATTATTTGCTCGGGAAAATCAATAGCCCAGGCAGGAATGAGACACTGAGAACTCCGACCAAGATCCAACTAAATCCAGATGATGGACTCCAAGAACAAGATTTAACCTGATTGTGACCATTTCTGGATGACTTTTTTCCCTGAGTGTCCACAGAGAGACAGAAATTTGGAGAGCTGGGTTAAAATTCCATATCCCTCCATCCCCTCCTGGCTCCTGGCCCAGTGGATTTTTAGTCTTCTATTTTTATTCCATGTCTTCTCTCAGGTATAAAATCAGGGTATTTTCAGGCCTGAATTAAAAATCACTTGTTTTTTTGCACAACAATGATCAGATTTTTTTTTTAAATTTTTTTTTCCCAATTAGAATCACCTCCCATCTGGAATTGCACAAGGCTTGGAGTGACCCAGGCTAGTGGGAATTATCCCTGCCCACGGGACGGAGCAGCCACAGCGGCTCTGGGCAACCTGTGCCAGGGCCTCACAGCCAAGGATTCCTTCCCAATATCCCATCTAAACAGCCCACACAATTATCCAGGCACAGATACTTCTCCTTCTGGCCAGAAATTCCACCTGCTTCCCCTCCTGCCTGCCAGCTGCCAGGAATTTGGGACACCGCAATGGCAGAGGGGTCTGAGTTAGGAACCCACTTGCTGCCTGGCTGATTTCATCCAGACTCCAGCAAAACCGGAGCTGGGAGCATGGAAAGCCTGCCATTCCCTTTGGAAGGAGGCCCAGGTCAGGGTCCAGGAGATCTCAATAATTCCGTGGACACGGTGTCACCCGCGGCACAGCCAGAGCTAAAGGGCAAAGAGCCGCTCGTTAATAACTCCATGGATGGCAGCTGCCTGGAAAACCCCCTGAATTATCCATGGAATCCGGCATTTCCATATCCTGGATGCAGGAGCCCGATTTCCCAGCCCATTAACTCTGTAAACACAGCGTGAGCTGCACTTTCGGGGGGATGCGGGGCACGTGCAGCCAGCAATTCCTGGGGTGGCATTTTATCAGGGAATAGCTCTGGGAAGGAGTTGTGAAGGTTCCAGGAATCAATGCAGGTGCCAGGCAAGGGCCCAGTGGGAATTTCTGGAGAATTCCACCCTCTGCAAAAGGCAGGCAACCCTAGTTCAGTGTCACTGGAAGGCAGAGAAATACCCCGGATTTGATGGATTTACAGCCTGCCCAGAGGAGCTGCGGATTCCCCATCCCTGGAAGCGCTCAGGGCTGGGCTGGAAGGGGCTTGGAGCAGCCTGGGCTGGACAAATAACCCAGAACAGATCAAATCAACGCGGTGGGAGCGCTCTGCCTTACCTGGGAGCAGAATGAGGGACGCCAGAATTCCAGCAGCACCCGGCAAGCTCGCTGCACATTCCCAACACCTCCCCTCGCCCTCGTGAACCGGCGCTCATCCCCATCCCTGACCGAGGCACTGCAGCCCCGGGTACTCACAGGTGTGCCTGGCCAGGGAATAGTTGGATCCAGCGCTGGTCAGGCCGAATCCCTCGGGAATCTGGCTGGAGCTGCGGGGCCGCGTGAGGAGCTTGGGCGGCTCGATCTCGGCCCCGAACTCGGCGCCGATGACCCCCAGCAGGACGATGGCCGTGGCCTGCTTGCGCCTCTCCTCGTAGGACGTGGACACCTTCTTGGGCTGCGGGAGGCCGGACAGACAGCCTGGAGTCGGGAAAAGAATCCACAGGAGGGGCGGGTTTAATATTCCAAACAGCGTTTGCCAGAGAGAATCAACGAGGAAAACATCAGTCGTGTGTGTGGGACCACCAGGATCCTCAGGCAGGGAGGTGATTCCTCAAAAAACTCCCAAACAAGTCACAACAAAACCCACCAAGAACTCATGGCAGGGGGAAAAAGTCACCAGGAAAGTCCCTAATTCCCAGGGTTTTGCTCAGTGATAAAAGGCAGGTGGAATTCTAGGTTTGTCTAGCGGTTTTTAGGTTGCTTCTTGTTCACTTTAAATCAACAAGTTGCAATTTTTGTTGTTTTTTTTAAAGATGCATTGTTTTCAGGGTTAAGTTCTTTGCATTGTCATATAACCATTATCAAACAATCATATATATCATATAAAAGGATCTTTTTGATACAGCATTCATCACCACATCCAGCTTCCTACTAAATTTGAGGGTAACAGCACACACCATTAAAAACTGGTATTTTCATACAGTGAAATGTTATATATGGGATTTTAACAGCGTAAAAAAATTGTAATTACGAATTTTATATAAAACTGAAATATGTGTTATTAGCTTGACACAGTCCATGGATTCTGAATTCCACTAAGCACTGGAATTTGCTGTAAAATCCCAGGATTTTAGAAGGAATTATTGGAATGAAACCACCCCAGTCACTTATTCTGACAAATAAAGTCCGCTTTTACCTAGATATTAATTCCCAGCACCCTGGGAAACTCCCTACCACCTGTTCTATAAAAATAAGGAAGTTTGAATCCTTCCCAAGTGCTGTTTGCTGAGGAGCTGGGAGGCATCACCTGACACGGGATTAACGAAGGCTGGATTAATGAGGCGCACAGGATGTCTCTGTTAATGACATCCACGGGGCTCCAGAGGAAAACAAGGAAGCTCACCAAATTTTAGGAGCAACCCCGCCAGCCAAAATGGAGAGAAAAACAAGGGAAAGCTTAACAATGGGAAGGGAGGGGGGAAAAAAGGGAAAAAATCGATAGCAACTGCCTTTGGAGAAAGAAGGATGAAAAGGGGCTGGAACAAAGCAGAGAAGGGACCGGCTGGAATCGTCCAACAGCCGTTTCCCCCGGGTTACCGTTCGCACGTGTCCCGCTGGATGTCACACCCTGGGAATGCTGGAGCCACAGCTCCCGGCCCATTCCAGGTGCTCACCGGGGACACCTGAGGCTGGGATGGATGGGCTGGCTTTCTGGGCTGGCTTTATCCCATTTCCCCGGCCGTGGATCACAGCTCTCTCTCCGTGCTGCGGGAGCGGAGCAGCTGCGGGAGCAGGGCCGGCGGGATGCGGATCAATAGCCGGGCGCTGACCCCGGCCCTGCCGCGCTCCGGCCGGGAAGAAAGGAAAAGCCAACACATGTGCCGCTTCCAGGAGGAAATTAAACGCTGCAGGCCCTCCCCCTGCATCCAGGGATTACAGACAGATTACAGCCACACCGCGTTAACCCTTCGCTACATCCCGCGGGGAGCGTTCCGGAGCATCCCGCACATTGCGGGCTCCGAGAATTCTGGAATCGTGCAATGGTTTGGGCGGGAAGGGATCTGAAGGATTGTTCCATTCTGCCCCCTGACATGGGCAGGGACGCCTTCCACTAGTCCAGGTTGCTCCAAGCACTGTCCGACCTGACCCTGGACACTTCTGGGGATGGGGAATGCACAGAATCTGTACAAACAGAATTCCCACGTATCAACCTGCAACGGCAAAAAAATCCTGCCAGGAATCCCCAAGCTCCACCTCGATCTCACCCTCATCCATTATTTTCCACTGCAAAGCTGCCAGGCCTGGGCTGGGGACCAGGAGCTGAGCTCCTTCCTGCTGCTCCCCCTGTGCCTCCAGCCCCTACTCTTTGTTAGCCCCACAAGAAATTCCAACCAGGACGGGCTGGGAGAGACCCGGTGTTCCATCAGCAATCTGGAATCTGGATTCTCACAGCTGCAGCGGAGGATTTTCTACCTCAAAAAATCTCCCAAACCTGTGAAAACTGAAAGAAACTGAAAACAAACCAAGCAAACCCTTCAAATGCAACAAAATCCCAAGCATCCCCCTGCAAACCTCTGGATGGGGGGAAAATCCTGCTTAAAGAGAGGAGGAAAAAGCTCCCTAATACTTCCATCTTTTTTTAAAAAATTATGACAGGAAGCCCCCAATTAATGGGAATGATTTCCCCCAAATGAACTGCCAGGCAGAATTTCTGCTGGAATAACACCTGGATGAGGAGGCCTTCATTTGGCCACGAAAATTTGGTATTTTCTCCTCGCGCCGCGTCTCCCTTTAATCACGGCAAGGGCTGACACACAGATCCATTTTCCTGACAGGACGCTTGATCACCCTATCACTGGGAGAAAATTAATAACCTCCAATAGGTCTGTGTGGAAAACAGAAGCTGTAGTGCCAGAAGGACAAAAACCTTCGGGATTCCAGTTGGAAAAAAAAAAACCTTGGTTTCAGTTTAAGACAAACCGATGGCACCCAGGACAAAAATAACCCAAAATATTCCCAAGTATCTCCATTTTTAAGCTTTCCAGCCCCACAAATGCTCGAAGCAGACCGGTGAAGGGCTGGAGAACGTTCCCAAATTTCCACGGTTTCAGAGGCTGCAGGGATCGATCGCTCCGTCGGGAGCACGGCCACGAGGTCAGGCTGCGTTTAACACTTCGGAACTCCGAGCTCCCGTTAATTGGCTTTGCACACTTCCGGGGGAAAATTAATTTCAGCCGAGCTTACAATAAAAGGATTAAAGCCCGAGTAAGTTCTCCAGGTTTAACTGGAAGAGGAGTCAATGGATTGGAGGGAAGTGGAAAGCGGCTCTGGATCTGCCAGCAGGTGCGAGCTGGGCACATCCAACCTCAAATCCAACCCACGGGGATCCTGATCCATCAAATCCCTGCCCAGCCCTGCTCTGAGCAGCTGGAGAATCCCAGAAAACCCCCTGGTGCCAACCCAGCCCGGCAAAATCCACATCAGGCTCAGCACTCACGGTGTTTCATGTGCGTGAAATAACACGTGGAAACACAAAAATACTGGAAATGGAGATTTCAAATGGACACAATTATTTGCTCAACACACAGAGAGCCTTGAGGACTCTTTCCAAAAAAATTCCAAGTGAAAACATTATCCCAGTTACAGTGAGCACAAGGAAAAGGCAGGAAAACAGGAAAATATTGCATAAAACCTGTGGTTGCTCATCACCAACCTCTGCTCCTAAAAGCATCTGGATTGCCTGGAATTGGGGCCATTCCTACATCCACAGCTCCCTCAGCTGGCCCAGCAGAGAAGGGACCTGGGGAGCCTGGCAAGGGAGCTGAAATTCCTTCCTGGAAGGGCTGACACCAAGAGGAATTTTGGGAATTTCTCCCTGGCAGCCCATCCTGGAGACACAAGGAAATGAGGAAATTAGGGAGCCCTTCCTTTTATCTGCCACCAGCCGTGCCTGGGAATTCTGACATCCAGGAGTTCCCACTTGGAGGAGGGAGAATCAAACCTGGATTTCAAACAAAAAACAACATTTTCTCATCAACCTTTTCCCTGCTCCCAGCATCGAGCCCAGAACTGGAAAATATCACCACGAAACCACGCCACAGATAATCCATGTGTGGCTCAAATCCTGGAATTCCATTTGCCCAGGAGAAGCTGACTGAAAACACAGGATAAGGGAGCCCATCAGGGATCTCCCAGCCCCAGCTGCTGATCCTGAAGGGTTGGAATTGCTTTTACTCCTCAGTCCCTTGGAATGAAAAAATCAGCATCATTCCAAATGGGAAATCCACATTCCTTTTACTCCTCAGTCCCTTGGAATAAAAAAAATCAGCATCATTCCAAATGGGAAATCCACATTCCTTTTACTCCTCAGTCCCTTGGAATAAAAAAATCAGCATCATTCCAAATGGGAAATCCACATTCCTTTTACTCCTCAGTCCCTTGGAATGAAAAAATCAGCATAATTCCAAATGGGAGCCGTCATGCATTAGAAATTACAACT